>OMLF01013061.1:32538-43920 GCA_900302615.1 Holocentrus rufus | reverse complement strand
TCATCCCTCGCTCTCCCGGCCATCTGCTCCCCTGGCCCACGGGACAGTGAGCCAAGATTCAGGCAGTGAAAACCCCAGCGTGCACGCATGCACGCACACGCACGCACACACACACACACACACACACACACACACACACACACACACACACATGCACACACACACATATATATACAGTAATCAATATTGCATCTCTTTCACTGACTCACATACAGAGCCAAATTATTACAAAATAAATCTTCACACACTAGAACTCTGCATGGTCGGCACTAAATTCTACTTAAAACAGCAAAAGCTCCAAGTCTGTCTGCACATGAGAGAGAAAGAGAGAGAGAGAGAGAGAGAGAGAGAGAGAGAGAGAGAGAGAGACCCACACACAATATTTCCACTCTTTCACTGACTTCTTGTACACTGAAAGCTAAATTTCATAAATATAAAACTTCAGACACTCAAATTCTCCATACGCCTTGCTTTCTCAAACAGAGATAAATTAACAAAATTCCACTTAAAACCATGAGAGATACTGTCCTGTCCCTGTCTCTCTCTGCCACACACCCACTCTCCCACATACGCTCTTTATTTCTCATTTCCCTCTCATGTTCAACCTCATCTCCCTTCCATTTCTCTCTTGAAACCGTCAGCAAAACTTCAAATTAGTTAACATCCAAAACTCAAATATGGCTAATCCTCATGTTATCTTTTTAGTCACCAGATTAAGATTATCACCAGTCACCAGAGCCTATGGGCAGCACTCAACAGAGGGGCACCAGGCAAAGACTAATTAGGGGCGAGGTTCTTTGTTGCACCGGTGTTGGCAATTTGCTCATCCCCTTATCATCCTATTTAACCGGCACAGATGGGGGTACAGTTTGTTTTAAGCCACAGTGCATTGTTTCTCCTTAGGAAAATACACCGTGATATTCCTATAGTGCGTCTGTGGCGCTCACTAGTGAGTTTACAGTGACCTTATCATACTTTTTATGCAATTTTATCTCTTATAATATCGCTATAATATTCATATAATGACTTGTAGTATGTTCTCAATGAGTTTACACTAACCTTATCGTGCTAAATGATATTTTAACCCATTTACTATCCTATTCCTACAAAGACTTTCAGTCGGTGTGATGACTGCAGACTACAGTTTATTTCAATAATTTATCAGACTGTTAGTTTTTTTTTTCGCTGAAAGGATTATGTTTTTGGCAGTCTCGAAACTGCTGGATAATTTAATTTAACCAATCCCTGCCCCAGGCTAGTCATAAGAGAGTCTTACCGGAGATTTGAGTCAGTGGAGCGGTGCTGGTGCTGTAGCCTTTCTCTGCATACACCTGCCGGGTGTCGGCGCAGCTCCTCCCCGCAGCCACGGGGCTCCAGGTCCCTGACAGGGCAGACACCGTGCAGAGCAGCACCAGCACATACCTGGGAAAAGACAGCCGGGTGTCCATCTTCACCGCAGGGCTAGAAACAGTAGGGGGATTCTCAAAAACACACTATGGGTGCCGGTATCCTGTGAATGAATGACCAACAAATGCACGCAAAAGCCAAAAGTAAGAATAACAGTATCCCAAAACCGTCTATGGCAATGAATCGCTTAAAACAATCATAGTCTGCGCCTATTCTTTTCCCAATCCGGGTCCATCAAATTCAGATGCATCCACAGTGGGCTTTAAATAAAACATATGTTTTCATCGACCATGTCAGCTGAAATTGTCTTTCTTGAACAGAGCGGTCTGTTGTGCGTAAATGTAAGGGAGTGTGAATGAATGGGGCACTCCCGTTCTCCTGCTCTGAGCATCTGACAATCTAAACGGCGTCAAGTCACCACACAAAGCCGGGAAAACACCGGAAGTTGGACGAACCCGCCTACAAAATCAAAGCGTGCAATTTGTCTCTTGGAAAACATTGATTATCACAGATTTATACATTCTGCATTTTTAATTCTGGTACTTCATACTAGAGAGTGTCATGTTAGAGTGTCTGTTATGTGGCACACACACACACACCTTAGACTTTGTGTCTGTTTTTGCGAGTGCCTTTACCTCATGGATGTCACCATGTGAAAGTGTTGCTCAAGGTCTCTCTGTCGGCAGAGAAAGGTGCTCTCTAAGCTTGAGACCATTTTGAAACATTATGGTTTTGAGTCTACTGACATGTAAGAAGAAATGAGTTTTAACAAAACAAAATGGAGAACCTCAGCCGCTGCTGTTCTGATCATCAAGAGGCAATATGAAGTACACTGGATGTGTTATAATCGACTTTAAAAAGTTTTACGTAAGGTGTTTGTGCGTTTTGTGCATAGATGGTTGCAGAGTATTGTCTTTTCCAGGTGTACCTCGTAATTTATTGTGAAAGTGCTGACAGGAAGTTATATTGTTAATTCTGGCTACCTTGACACCGGTCACAGCCTATCAACCACAGAACAATGGACCGTGCAGCATGAGGAAGGACCAACGGGGAGAGGGGTGAGGAGCATGCGGTGGTGTGGAGGGGGGTTACAAGGGGTGTGCAGGACCATAATAATAAATGTGTGCCTCATGGTCCTAAACTCAAAACTCAGTCCTGTAGACAACCTAACAGTAAGCCAGGGGACCTCTGACACAATATCTTTAACATAAAATCGATAACTTTGGACAGAGACTATAATGTAGGTACAATTTTGGGACCATTTTAAACAGTCCATTGTGTAATAATACAGTCACAACATAATAAATAAAAATGTATAAGATCACTACAAACTCACTATTTAGTACCACGCTGTAAGTGACAAAAGGAACATTAGTTTTATTAAGACATTGCGTCTACTTGTCAAACAGCCTGCCCAATATCAACATACCCGAGTAAAAAGTTTGAACGAAGGCCCTTTAATGGTCTCGTAGAAAACATTTGTAACTGAGCATAGATACAGAACCTCTTCACTTTCAGGAAAGAACCAATCATCATTTAGTTTCATGAGGCGTTGGCCAATTGGCTTCCAGCAATAATTCTCTTTTTCTTTCGCGCCCATTGATAATAGAGACTCCGCGGAAAAAATAGCAAGCATCTGAAAACATCACAACAGAACAACAATTTTATCTAAGAGTGGTAAAATTTTATAAATACTAATCTCATTTCTTGAAATGCTAATTATGTGGGTTCTTTGGGGGCTTCAGGCAATGGAGATTTAACATCTGGGTTCTGGAGCTAACGCAAACTAACCTAGCATAAATTTTAGGTGCAGTAACTGAAAAGTGACTTTGCTAGCTAACTGTTGGCTAACCATATTTCAATACATTAGGGCTACTGTTAGACACGATTTTCTAAACTTTGACAGGTCAGGCGTTTAACTTCAATTGACAGCTATTTCCGAATAAATTCATCGGTTAAATTGCAAACAAAACACTAACAAAACTGCTAAAGTAATGTTCACTTTAGCCATGTGAAGTCAAAACCATATCGGTCTAGGTAATTTAGCGTAAGTTAGGCTAGCGATGTCTGTTTTCCAGGGAGGGATGGGATTACCAAAGCAAGGAATATTATCCTAAACGTAAATTACTTATACTTTTATGCACCGACATGTCGTGGTCTGGCTGTAGGAAAGTTGTGGAGTTGTCCAAATTTGGCAAGGAAAAGGTGAGACAGTGTCAGACAAGTTGTCCAGCAATTGAGGCATTTCCGCTGACGGGGGTTAAACTCAAACTAGCTAACTTGAGAGCATCAACTGTAACGTCACGGTATGCTTTTGCTGTTGTAAAATCCTAACAGTGCCAATTGTTGAGGCAAACTTCAAGTTTCCTCACCTGAGTAAGTTGATGCAGCAAAGAACACCAGAGAGACGATCGTAGAATTATCTTGCTTTAATACGCAGTTTGCAAAGTGCGGAGATCATTCAGCTACACTTCATAAACATATGGAAGTGACCCAAGAGCGGCGCTACAATGATCTGACCTGAGTCTAGGGGTTGTCTTTCTTTTAGGTATATCTTTTAAGGCGTTATCAATTCTAGCCAACCACCTGATATTTTGCACAAGCTGCAGACAGTTGATATGGAGGATGTAGGGTGAAGCTGGGGGCACAAGGTTCTGCGGTTAAAGCCGTTTCCCTTAGGTCACTTCCCTAAAACACAATCAATACAGAAATAACATATTATCGTCTGGCTACAGCTGTATCTTGCAAGCTGGAGAGTACATTTGGCCTCAATTCACCTTACAACCACCACTATGACCATGTGATTTTATTGATGATATCTTATGTTCATTTTATGTTGTGAAACAAACAACCAGTAAGCCATCTAAAACAACAAGGTTGAGAAAAGGTGACATCCTTACTGTAAGAGCATTTCAGGTCACTTGATAGGCATAAACATACTGAAGCAACAAGTATTACCTTGGGGCCTTGAGCTAGCACATAATATACAGACCTTAATCCTACACAATGTACTGTAATTTTCCCTTCTCTCCCACACAGTATTTATACACTGAACATTTTGTTAGCCAAGACCATATAATCGGCCATTAAAAAGTCAGGCTACCATTCTTGCTGCCTCTTTCACGATCATGGCATCAGAGGGAGAGTTGAATTTTGACAGGTAAAGTTCAAGTTTAGTTAGCTAAGCCTAATATTTGTTACTTACCTAGAATTCATGTTGGCATGTTGGATAACTCTGAAGCTGTGATGCCAAAGAAAATTAAAACTTGAATTTATGATTGTGGTGATGATGATTTGTTAATATTTGGTGTTATATCTTTTATTTTTTTCCATCAGTTTTGAAGAGATGGATGATTTCTCAGAGTCTGGCAGTGACTTTGAGGACCAGATGAACTCAGTGAAGCGGAGAAAACTGGCAGTGTCTTTGGCCGGACCTCGGGTAAATTATCCAAACCAAGTCACATTTAAATTGAAGTTATTACAAGGATTAGATAAAAATGTCATATCTGGCCACAATTATGCAGGTATATTACTTATTTACTCCAGAAAAAAATATTCAAAGGTTAAAAGTTTATTTGTATGTGTACTTGTTTTTGTTTTGTTTTGCAATCAATTTATCCCCCTCACCTCACTGTATGCCCACTACTTACAGACCCTTTTGACACGTGGATCCAAATATATGTCTGATATATATCCTAATAAACTGCTGTGTTTGCAAACATTGTACCTTACTGCTTCTATAATGAAGATTCCTTTTATCTGTATTTATTTATTTTTCCAGAATAAAAAAAAATCATTTTGTTTTAATTTCAGACAACAGATTATCTGGATGTTTGGTGTGTGTCAGTGGTAGTGAACTGTTCAGCTTTCACAGAGCCAAATCATCTTTCATTTCATGTCTGTGAGGATTCTCATTCATCCAGGTCATTGTATTTGTAAGTGCTATACAAAGGCAACTGGAGTTGCTTGAGGTTCTTGAATACATTTTGCCTCTCATCAGAAAGGCTTCTTTATTTCTGAAGAGAACTGAAGAAATTAGCAAAGCACAGAACTGAAGAAACCTTTCAGATGAGAGGTGAAACGTCTTCAAGAACCTCAAGCAAGTCCAGTGGCCTTTGTACAGCACTGAGAACGTTCAGTTCATGTAAAAGATCAAAAAGGCTTTTAATTGGAGTCTTAACGATTTCACCCGACAGCGGTGAAATGTAGGAATAAATTGCAACGGCATGATAGATGTTTGATTCAAGCCAGCACCTTATCTTTGCCACTTGCTACCACTAATTCAGATGGTTACATCAATTCACCCAGAATCCCCTTCTGAGTTGCCCTTGTATTTTCTCTTTCATCCCAAGCCACCCAAGAGACCAAGGCGTAAAGCTGCAGCAAAGCTGTCATCCAGACCAAGCAGTAGTCCCATCCATACTCCCCCAGGCCGCTCCCTGCAGCAGCAGCAGCTCTCCCAGGGGATGTCCAGGCAGGCCTCTCATAGACCTCTGAGGAGAGAGCACGAGGAGAACCAGTGTATCAGTGCAACGGATATCTATGATGCTGTTCGCTCTGGAAAGAGTGCCATGGTGGTGAGGAAACTATCAGTGGAAGAGGAGTGAGGGATTTTGTAAGGGGAGGGGGGAGGGGGTATAGAGATAAACACATGAAGGGAGGGAGGGACAGAGGGATGAGTAATGAGAGGAGAAACAAGGCCCTAAGAGCCGACAATGAGCGATTATCATGCGCTGTCAGTAGCTGACTGATGTGACCCTACGGAGTTTCCTTTGATGCGTGGAGAGGAAGGAGCACATCCATTGGGTCCTGGAGTCAATGATTGACAGCACGCGTCCATCCCAGCCATTGTTGGGCTCTGAAGCACTGCTTTCCCAGTCTCTTCTGGGCATAAACTAAAGAGAGGGATGGAGGAACAATAGAGGACAATAAGTGTGGTGAGCAGTAGAAAAGAGTCTGTCACTACAGTACACAGTTACACCACAATGCAGATTATTAGCCCTCTCCACCTGCTCTGAGAGCACCATACATACAGCACATTGAGCAAATGTGGCATGCTACTGCTCAGAAAATTTTACTCTGTGCTTTGTTAATATATCCTCTTGTCAATAATAAATTTTAGTCTATATTTCTACTGTATTTCCAATTTATTTGGCTTCAAATAGATTGCTGTCTCGTTATCAACATAACAGATGGCCCAAAGATTTTCTGAAATGGAGTATTTCTTTATGTGTAATGGTGCCACGGCTGACTAAAATGATTATGCAAAGGAGTCCATGAATGAGGCTGGATTTTGGAGTGGGCAGAGAAAATAAAGTAGGAGCATAAGGGGGGAACATGGGATATGCTGACCCATATATATTTTAGAAAGATAATAAAAGGCTCAGGGTTAAAGGGGCGGCAGGCTGAGACAAAACTGCGACCCCCTTGTAATGGAGGACCCCTCTGGCCTTACTGCAGTTTTCTCATTGGCTCCTATCTCCCTGTCAATCTTCAGACGGTGGTGGATGAGTGGCTGGACAGCTACAAGCAAAACCGAGAGGATGGGCTGCTGGTGCTCATCAACTTTATTGTTCAGTGCTGCGGATGCAAAGGTCAGAGGTCAAGATGGAAAAGGAAGGAGCAGGGGTCACAGTTCAACAGATTATCTTTCTAATTTCAGCATAGGCATTGATCAGCACTTCAATATTGATCATCCAGTGTGCTAACAATCTAGTGCCTTGTGCCAGGCAGGCATTGTCTTAATCCTCTGTCTATCAATGTCACAATATTGTAACATTCTGTGAGAGCTGAACAAAAAGGTTGAGATAAAGAAATTTAATCCATATTATTCTAGTGCTGGGTAGAAGAAAGGGGGTGAGGGGAAAGAACATCAGTTGTTTAAATCTGAAATAATGTTCATGTTTCAAGTGTTTATTTCTTATCTGACCCAATGGTGGAACATTGAATTAAGATAAGTAACAGTTAATGGGATAGTTTTAATCATCACACATATTTTCTTTGTGCAGGAGTGGTGAGCAGAGAAATGTTTGACAGCATGCAGAACGCTGAGATCATCAGCACACTAACCAAAGAGTTCAACGAGGTGAGAACAGAGAAGCATCACTTTAGGTTTCAGTGTTCTTGTAAATGTGTGAGTTTGAAGGTTCACAGTATTTGTCATTTCATCGCTTTTCTTTCCCAGTTACCCCATTGGAATTTTTAAAAATGGTTTTACACTGAAGTGAAATGTTTGGTCATTATGTGATATCCTCTTATCACAATGAGGCTAGGAATGGAGCATTTCTTTGAAGACAAGTCTTCACAGAGTTTGGGGATATAGCAATAGTGGCCACTGGCCAGACCTAACACACATTAAGGAAAATCTAATCCTGGTAAAAGGGCAAATTAGTAAATTAATCACTGTGGTTTGGGGCTGCAACCTTGATTGAACTCTTACATAACCTCTAAGTGGTAGGCCTAACCACATTCTCTTGACAAGCATAATCATACCAAGCAGAAGATGTTTACTCGCACTTTTATTCATCACATCACTCATCACATTTATTTGTTTTCTCCCCCATCCAGGACTCGATGAACTACCCTCTGAGCACTCCAGGCCTCCAATGGAAGCGTTTCAAGGCCAGCCTGTGTGACTTTGCTCGGGCTCTGGTGCGCTCGTGTCAAAACAGCCTGCTGTATGACGAGTACCTCTTTTCCTCCTTACTGGCCATGCTCACTGGCCTGTCTGACTCTCAGGTCCGAGCCTTCAGACACACCAGCACTCTGCTAGGTGAGCACAGCAGCACGGCACACCAAACATATGCACACGCAGGCTCACAGATGAACATGTGAAGTTACATGTACGATAATATACCAGATATCTGTGTTGTAAAATTGAAGCCTCAAAATTGCAGTTCATTAAAGTGAACAGAAAGAACAAAGTGCCCAGTTGTTAATATCAATGTGTTTAACTACACACAAGTAAGAGTGGCTTCAGAAATTTCCAAAAGTGCAGAAATTGCTGGTGAAGAAAAGGTGTTGGTGAAAACCTCCTCAAACAAGGCATTCTGGTGTTGTGTATTAAAAAAAAGAATAGAAAAAAAAATCCATCATTGTAGTCAAACACAACAAATCCTAAGTATTAGCCATTCAATCCCCCCATAATTAACAGTGAAAAGACATAATTTATTAAAAATTGTTAAATATTTCATAACTAATATCTCAGGTTATGAATGTGAAACAGGGTGGTGTGCTGAGCAGGGAGATCATCTGTTTCAGCCACACATTGATTCCCAGGTATGGAAACTTTTTATAGGTCATTAGGTCATTTAGTCAATACTGTGAACACTTAAAGGAAAATTTCACACACATGAAAATTTGGTCATTATCTACTCATGCTTGTGTCGGTCCGAACACGAGTGAGGTTTGTATGTTCACAAAACATAGTAAGTTTGCTCGTGCTGCTGCACATTATCTCTCTCTAAGAGAATTGCATGGCTGGGTCCTGTCATCCTAGTCCCCCAAAACAGCTTGTGCAACATAATCCATGTGTTCTCAAGTCAACCAGTTGCACTGTGGGTCCAGAAGTCCAACATTTACCTCATTATCTCCTAGATTTCTGCACTTGTTCTGTGCCTTATGAAGCATCACTGCTATAGGAAGCAGATGCAGCATACAAATACTGTGGGAAATATAATTACAGGTAGAGCGTGCTTGAACAACCTGATAAAGTGCTAAATATTAAAGAGAAAGAATTTGAATGAATTTACATGATAGGCTCAGTGGTCTAAAGTGTATACCATGTAACCTCAACATCCTGGTTGTGAATTTTCCTTGGACCCTCTCTCTTTCCCCTCTCTTGTATTTCTCTCATCTGTGCTCTCCAGTAAAGTAGAAATTACTTTGAAATGACCTTTAAAATATACATACATATATACATACTATATATTTACATCAATTATGCATGTACCACTTTTTAAAAAAAATGTCACCAACAAAGTTACTTTTGTCTCAGGGTCAATTTTGTTATTTTTCTGACTAAAAAGTATTTAAATTAAATATGAGTTGTAATTATGACTGTAAAACTGGGGTGTACGAACTTACAAGGTGCACAGGAAGGCAGCATCACTCCTCCACCAAATTGCTGCAGGGGATCAGAGCTCTGTGAGTGAAAATCTCAGAGATAATGAGGTAAATATTGGACTTTTGTACCCACAGTGCAATCATTTGATCTCAGAACACCTGGATTATGCTGCCTGAACTGTTTGGAGTTATTTTATAGTTATATTTTGCCCTTTTTGGAACTTCAGAAAACCAGGACCAGGCTGGTTGCAGTAGTGTCGCTTCATTTTCAGGAGAACTATTGTCTAAAGTGTATATCTTGTCCATCTGTGTGTTTTCTCTGTTAGCTATGAAGCTGATGTCTGGGCTGATTCAAGTGGCGGTGACGGTGTCTACTCAGCTGCAGACTAGCCAGCGGCGCTATGACATGGAGAGCAGCAAAAGTGCACAGGACAGAGCCTCTGAGAGACTGGAGAAGTTACAGACCACCATCCGCGAGGTGACACAAACACAGGAACAAACACAATCCCTCTCACATTAACAAGCAGGTTGGGAGATTAAAACTAAAGTCCATGCTAAGCCCACTTTCTGAGGAATCTCTAGTATGAATTCTGGCCTACTTCTCTTTTTTTCATAGGACAAAACGTGAAGGACAGCATTGAGAAGTAGCCTTTTTTTGAGACAGGAGCGGTAATTCTAATAATATTTCAGCTCATTTTTTTAAGCCCTTTTAAATGGGTTTTCAGTAGTCGCTTAGCAACAATAAGAGGCATAATCAACACTGCCCCAACACTTGGGCTTGGAGTTGCTAGCTAAAAAAGAGATGCCTAGTGGACACCAATCATTTTTTCTTCCATAGACTCCAGTGGTTGTCGGTTTTCAGTTTTCATCTGCCATGTCACTCTTTAATATCGATTACCATGCCAAGCTCTAATATTGGTTAAAACTTCCAAATGATGGTTGTTCAGTTGCCAATGTGGCAGGAAGAGTAAATGCTGTGTATTTCTCACTCTGAGGGCAACAGACAGGTTATATCAGACATAGTAAAGGACCGTTTTTGGAATAAGTCATTCCTCCAAATCCAAGTCCAAATCCCTTGGCTCTATAATAGCTGGAAATTTTTTAGAATAAAGATGAGTGTGAGGAGTTTTTTGGGTGCAAAGAGTGGTAGTCCTCTGGGCTTTGATGTGATGAAATTTGGTTGCCTGGGCTGGAAATAAACATGAATGGCTTAAGTGTCTGGGCTTTTAATGAGTTCCCTGCCATGCTCACATTTGACTAACACTTGGTTGTGTATTTGTGTGCATCTATGCAATTTAGCTGCAGGAGAACAGGGAGGACTTGTCCTCCTTAATGAACAGCATTTTCCGTGGTGTGTTTGTGCACCGTTACCGGGACCGGCTGCCTGAGATTCGAGCCTTGTGTATAGAGGAGATCGGTGTGTGGCTGAGAGAAGACCCCGAGGACTTCCTCAATGATGGATGCCTGAAGTACTTGGGGTGGACTCTGCATGATAAGGTGGGACACACGCACACACACATACACACACACACACACACACACACACACACATACACAAGACAGGAAATATGTTTTCATCTACCAGGAACCGCAGTGACCAAGGCATTTTGACCAACAGCAGCCATGTTCACTGTTTCACAACACACATGATTTTCTTAATACTTCAATTACTTTAATATAACGGTTTGTTATGCAGAAAAACCACCAAAGCTAAAATGTCCCAGCATTTGGCTTATGGATGGCGTTGACTTTCCACCCTGCTTATGTATTCACACACACACACACACACACACACACACACACACACACACACACACACAAAACAAAAACAAAAGCAGGCAGCCTGCCAGAACACTGACACATCCTAACCACACATGCACACACACACCACAAGCTTCCTGTTCTGACATA
>OMLF01013061.1:17455-32518 GCA_900302615.1 Holocentrus rufus | reverse complement strand
CTTAATACTTCAATTACTTTAATATAACGGTTTGTTATGCAGAAAAACCACCAAAGCTAAAATGTCCCAGCATTTGGCTTATGGATGGCGTTGACTTTCCACCCTGCTTATGTATTCACACACACACACACACACACACACACACACACAAATGCACTGAAGCAACTAGCATTTTATAAACCTATTAGTCTGGTGTTCACAAATTCTCACACCATCATACATAACCATGGATAATGTAGAGCTTGTGCACACAGACACTTGCATGCTCACATACAAAGAAGCCTGTCGACTGTGAACAGACTTGGGAATTATTCTCCATGCTTGTTACAGAGTGTGTGTGTCTGTGTGTGTGTGTGTGTGTGTGTCTGTGTGTGTGTGTGTGTGTGTGTGTGTGTGTGTGTGTGTGTTACTATACTCTCCTACTCCCTGCAGCAAAGTCCGGTGCGTCTGCAGTGTGTGCGTGCCCTGCAGGGTCTGTACCAGGAGAAGGAATTCATTGGGCGCCTGGAGCTTTTCACAAGCAGATTTAAAGTGAGGCATCCCTCTGGACTGCACTCCTATACCTCCTCTAATGCATCTCAATCTCTCTCCTCCCCTTTTTTCCCTTCCCTTCTTTCTTTCTTTCTTTCTTTCTTTTTATCTTTCTTTTCCTTTTTCCTTTCTTCAGATTCTCTCCCCTCCCTATTGTTTCCAGCTTTTCCTCAGCCCATTGTATTGTTTTGGGTGTTTTTGTTTCTCCTTTGCCTAGTCTTCCCAAATTCTTTTCCCATTTTCTTCTCTTTCTTTGTCTCTTGTTGACTCACTTTTCATTCTCATTATGTTACATCTTATAGTATCTCTCCTCCCAGTTTTTATTTCGCTTGATTTTTTCATTGGTTTTTACCATTTTTGTTTGTTCTTACTGTCTCTTCCTCTGTCCATGTGTGTTAATTGCTGCCAATTACTGATAGTTTATAATCTCTTCTCAAACACAAGAAAGCCCTTCTAAGCCACATGTGTTGCAGCAGATAAAATGTTTGTTTATGGTATGGCTTAGCTCCTTCTCATCAGTGGGGCTGTGTGTGTGTGTGTGTGTGTGTGTGTGTGTGTGTAGGAGAGAATGCTCAGTATGGTGCTGGACAAGGACCCAGACGTGGCCGTGGAAGTGGTCCATCTGTTGCTGCTGATCCAACAGTGAGTCTGTGGTGGTTTCTCTGTGCCACTATCTGCAACATGCAGTGGCACAGGAATTTGATTTCTAGTAGGCCTGGGTGATATGGGCAGAATGAAATATCACAACATATCCTAGACCAAGCACCTCTATCAATATTCTGATGATATTTTAGGGACGACTATTGGTGCTTTCATAAGATATTTACACATGAGATTTCTGATAAAACAGTAGTAATGTGGATATGATGACCAAGCACGTAGAGGTAAATAAAAGAACTGCTTATAATAGTCCAACAAGTTTAGAAAATTGCATCGCTATATTGTAATGCAGCCTTTAAAACCATGGAAACACAACACATGTCATATCATGATATTACGATTTGCAGAATCCCAGATGACACGTAGCCAAATATCACAGTACTGATATAATATTAAGCTATAACTTTATGTGTTGACAGCACTTTGTAATGTTGTGGAGTGCGATTCAAATACAATTTTTGTTATTATTATTATTATCAATCCATTTTACTCATGATATCGTGTTTTCCTTGTTCACTCCGTATTACTGGCAGTGCTAGTTTAAAGGTCAAAGGTCATCGGTTTAAAACCCTTAATGAGAAACTCTCCCCCTGTCAACATAGCAACATCCCTCAAAACAGGCTGTTACTGAGAAAAGAGCATGCATGATCTGTCAAAATTTTTCTGCACAAATACAAGATTAAGTTAACTAGATACAGAATATATCTTGGTTTTCTGCTGGTGACAGTCCAGCTTCTTAATAATGAAAATTACAGGCTATTGGTTACTCATTCCTGCAAGATACTCACCTCACTAGGAGTGTGGATGACTCACTATATGAGTCATGATCTCTCACAGTGGTGAACATCTCACACCAGTGAGTCAAGTCAGTGGTAATTTAAGGTTTTGCTCACTCCATAACTACAAAGATAATGATTTGATAACTGGTGATTCAAAATTTTTAACTGCGGATTCCAGTTCTGTTTTACTGAAAGAACCAACTTCATGTTAAAAGTCATACTTAGACAGGCAGTCATAAATAGGTGAGGCTGAATTTTGCATGCCTTACACAACCCAATTGTAACTTCATTTCTAGTGTTTGTAAAAATGATCATGATGACAATGTTTTCATTCTATAGCACTTTTTATAAACATCAAATCATTTTGCACTAGTAAATAAATAGGGTAGGGTAAAGTTATTTGTGAAAGCAGAGCAAGAAATTAACAGGTAATGGGTGGTCAGTGACAATACAGATTATTGCATAAATTAAAGTAAATTTTAAAATAACTTCAAAGATACAGATTTAGCTAGCCTAACCCCCGCATATGCCTCCAAAGTCTAGGAGCCTTGATATCAGCAGCATGATCACCTCATGTTTCCAATATAACCCTGAATAATAGGGTTGTCAAATTAACATTAATTTAGACGAATTAATTATAAAAATAACAATGCAGATTAACGCATGGAATTTAACGATCCCCGACCCTGTGTGTTGCACAGTTCCAACTAGTCAGTGCATTAGCTGCACATGTGCGGCCACAGCATGGCGGAAGCGGATGATAAGAAAGTGAATGACAAAACCACAGAACTGCAGACAAAACTATAAAGCTTTGCCTTCTGAATGTAAAATATCTTCAAAAATCACCCTCTTGGAACCATATGTTAAATAAAATTATGGCCACATTTTAGACTAAGTCATAGGCTTACGTTCAACGAAAAAAAATTTCTGAATATTTGTAAATAAAATGATTTATTATTTCTAATGATTTCTATTCAGTGCTTTACTCATGTGCCACAATAATGTAATAATGTGCTATGTGAGTGATGTATGCGTGTGAGTTGAAATATCTTCATTAAGGGGCTTTTTCAAACAAATATTGATAAATGTGATTGGTAGTGATTAATTCAATAAATTGATAAGCAAATCATGTAAATAATTATTTGACAGACCAACTGAATATCTCACGTGTGTGTGTGTGTGTGTGTGCATTCGTGTGTGCACGTGCGCACATATGTGTGTGCATGTGCGTGCACTTGTGTAATAGGAGGACAGAGGAGGGATTCAGAGAAGAGGAATGCGGCCACATCTATCCCCTGGTGTTTGCTTCACATCGAGGCCTGGCTTCTGCAGCCGGCCTTTTCCTCTACAACAAGTACGTTGTCATCCCTCCTTTCCTTGCACTGTCAGAAAAAACGGAAAGCAAACCTAAAAAAACAAAACAAAACAAAAAAAAAACGGTACAAACATTTAACTTTTGTCACAGAGGCTGTACCTTTTTTCTGATGTCGGATCATTCCTTACATGTGCCTCATTTTCTATTTGGCAAATGAGTTTCCGTTGCTGATTATTTTTGTCCTGTCTGTCATCAAGATATCTCCAAAAATTTAAATGAAACTTTGTCGAAAGTTTGGCCCTGAGCCAGGAAGAATTGATAAATTTTCATGTCAATAGCCCAAAAAATAAAACAGGGACAAACAGAAACTCAACAATAAACGTGTTGCAGTTTGTCTCATTCACCTCGGTGCCATGTTTGGTTAAGTGATGCTGAAGTGCCATAGACTCAATGCTAAAACTCCACCACAAAAATACCATTTAAATAGTAGTATTGAATGAAATGATGCACAGATCACACTTTCATAATTTCAAAGCCCTTATTAAAAGACTTCAAATGTGTTCAGTTGTCGTGGTCTTCATGGTATAAAATAAAATGAATGGAGGCAAATGCTGAATGACCTTCATACAACGACAGGAAAAAAATATCTCAGCCATGGGAAATGTTTTGTTGTAGCTACTGAGATCATTTCCAGCTGTCACTGTGATTAATCTTACTCTTGAAATAGTATTTTTATAGCAGAGTTTTAACATTGCTGTGTGTGGCACTTCTGCTTCTAATTCCCTTTATGACGTTGGTTAACAAACACGGCAGCAAGGTGAAAAAAGCGAGTCCCAAATCTGTCTCCTTGGTGGAGGTCTGCACTCTACTGAGCGCATTTTGTAGTTGCACATTTGCATTAGAACTTACTCATGACTCATGAAGTTTCCATTCAGGCTTTATACATTAGAATTCAAATAAAAAAACACGGATGGAAAGCTAGCTACTCTTTACTATTTATGCTATATTGTTTCTGTGTCCACTAGGCATCTTGTTATTACGGTTACTTTTATCATTACACTTTTCTTTTTTTTTTAATGGAAAGCGAGAATTCCTCCTGTAGTGTTTAAAACTATTTTATAGTGATTATAAACAGGACAATGTAGAGAGACAGATGCAATGACATACCAAAGTTTAAGAAAATGCAATGTACTAATGAAAGCAGTTTACTACTAATGTTTTATAATTATTATTACTATTGGTAGTAGTAATATGTTGTGACAGTACATAATATTCGGTGTGTGTGTGTGTGTGTGTGTGTGTGTGTGTGTATATGTGTATCAGGCTGAAAACTCTGATTGACGGTGACGGCCAGCAGAAAGAAACAGGTGGTGGCAGTGCAGCATTTATGCAAATCCTGGTCTCTTTCTACATCCAGAGTGAGGTAGTCTCTCTGTCTCTTTCTCTCTCTCTGATGCTCTCTGTCTCTCTTTTTCTCTTTCAAACTGAAATTGGAGTAATGAGAGAATATTTGAAGAATAATAATTTGAAGAAGAGTCACTTTTTACTACCTTTATTTCTGTTTTTGCCCTTTTTAAGTCTGGGGAAGCTGATGATGGAAGCATTAGCTAACTGGAATACTAGCTGACTATTACAGTCCCATCTGATTATCACTATCAAGTACATCATACCACTCACTACAAATGGGTTTTATTCTGAACATAATGTGTGGGCTACATTTCCAACTTTGCCACTTTATTCAGTTTGTGTCAGAACTGCCAGTGCGACTTGAAGGAAGCACCAACTGTTTGACCAACCAAGCAGAAATTTATAATACTGCTAGTCAATTTCTCTTCTCATGTTTCCCACAGGCATTAGATAATTAACCATTATGTGTAACGGTGTGAGGCAGACTTACTCTGATTATATATGTTACTGTAGAGGCCGTCAGTCAAACTGATTTTCACTAAGTTGTCAAGAAATGTTATACTTTTTTGTTTTTATCAGGCATTCCTTTAAAATGGTTGCAAATCAGTTGTCATATTTAGTGTTACTGCTGAAAATGATGTCAGTGCTCCATGAGAGGAGTAGTTAAAGGCTCATAATTAAATGGGATCGCTTGGTAGCTGGTTGGTTTAGTTCAGTGCTGAAAAAAGTCTTTATTAGTATTTTTTGAAATGTCTATGGATAAGATAAATGGGGTTTTTAGCTCCATGTGTATGTTTCAGTACCATACCTTGAGTCATAAGTACCATGAATTATGTGTTTAACATGTTTATTTTTTAGTAGGTTGAAGAAAAATGTCAGCTTTGTGTATCACAGTGCCTGAAATGGATCTAAAGCAATTTTCTTTGGTGGTTGTTTATACATTTGGGCTGGCAAATCAAATCTTAACGTTTTATGGCAAACAGCCTCCATCTCATTTGCTCCCTTTCCTTGTTTTCCAGTTTCACGAGCATGGCGCGTATCTGGTGGACAGTCTGTGGGACGTGGCCGGCTTGGAGCTGAGGGCCTGGGAGACCATGACGGCCTTCCTGCTGCAGAAGAATGATGAGAGACAAGGTAAGACCAGGACAGGAAACGAATTGAAATAGCCAATTTTAAGGGCCTTTTTTAAATTATATGTTTTTATGAAAAGCAGCCTCTAAATGAAGGTTTATTACCTGCTATGATGGCTGGTTCAGGTTATAAACTTCAGCCAGTACAGCGAAAAATTTACCTGCATTACTGACGGTTGGTTTTCTCATGCCCCGTTAAGATGTAGTCCTATATACTCAAAGGTTTTATGCAGGTTCAGTAGGTTTGGAGATGTAGGGACAATGACTTGGCTCTTTGATTCTTGTGATGACGCCAAAACCTGACTGTCAGTGTTTTAGATCATTCAAAACGAATCAGAGCTTGAAGTATCTAGATGGGACGTCTGTTTGGCCAGTTAAACACAGGAAAATGAAGATTCACCAACAAACAACAAAATGGACCCGGGAATACAAGGTGCATTACCAGTGTTTCCAATGTTTTTTTGTTTTTTTTAACTCTCCCTCTCTGTTGTCAGGTCTGATGTACGAGGAGGAGGGGGCTCTCATAGAGTTGATGATGTGTGCCATCAGACAGGCAGCAGAGACAAATCCTCCTGTGGGGAGGGCTCAGGGCAAGAAGGTGGGGAGTCTCTCTCTCTCTCTCTCTCTCTCTCTCTCTCTCTTTCTCTTTCTCTCTCTCACACACACACACAAACACAACAAATACTCATGTTTCCTCTGTAATTTTATGCAGCAGTGCTGCCTAGGGGGAAATGTTAATTTTTTTTTGCTCCACATTCATCCCTGTTACAGTCCATGTTTAGGTTCCTATTGTAAGGTGCTAAAAATTGTACAGTGCTAAAAATGTTTTACTGTAGATACCTACTAAAAACAGAAGCTTTTAATATGCAACATTTTGACATTAAAAATGATAAATAAAGAGGATATAACATGCCTTATCAGTTTGGGTCTATGGTTGTTTCGTTTGTATGTTTGTTTGCCTGCATTTGCCTGAAATTGGCCATTAACAACAACATTTATTTTGGGGCCTATAACGATAACCGGTGATGTGGCTACGTGTCACTTGCATATTGCAGCTTTAAACATCAGTGGTAGACTTCATGATGTTTATAGAGAATTTTATTCTCTATAAACATCATAAACATATTATTTTAGTTAACATTTTCTGGTGGTAATTTGTCTGTAGACACGTGACTGAATGCATATTGAGGAAATATGGTATACAAACCCACACATGATATCTGAATGCTTTTTGTTTGTACGCTTGCACTTGCATGAACTGAACTGCTGGCATATGAATCTGCATCACTGAATGTACATATGGGATCAGATCCTTAGCATGAAGGATAAGAAGACCCAGGCTCAAGACAGAAGACGCATCACAGCCCACTTCATCCCCTTTATACCACAGCTACTGGCCAAGGTACAAAGCCACAGAATGATTTTTACTCACTTGTTTTAAGTTTTGAAGTTGTGAATTTCTGTTTTTCATCTCCCCTCACTGACCTCCAGTACTCTGCGGATGTAGAGAAGGTGAGCCTCCTCCTGAAGGCTCCTCTCTACTTTGACCTGGAGATGTACAGCAGTGCTGGACGAATGGAGAAGGTAGGAGGGGTGGACACCTGGAGGGCTGACAGAGTTTGAGAGAGCATGGTATCATACTTATTCAACCAAATGATATGGATGCACTGACTTAAGTTCCCCCCTGCAGTTCAACGAGTCCACTTTATTCCCCTCTTTGACATTTGCTGTGCTCCCTCCTTCCCTTCCTTCCCCCACCCTCTCCCTTCTACCTGCCAGTATCTGGACCTGCTGCTGTCCCAGGTGTGCGGCATCATAGAGAAGCACACAGACGCTGGTGTTCTGGAGGCCTGCGCCCGCCTGGCCAGCGCCCTTTGCTCTGACTCCTACACCTTCTCATCCCGTGCACACCTATTGTTCAGCCAGCTGCTGGACAGCCTGACTGAGTGCTTCAACGCCTACTTTAATGATCTGCTGCAGGTGGGCGGGCACGTTAGTAAAGCATGCACATGGGCAAATATAGCACCTGATGAAATGCATATGCTTGTGCAGTGAAAGCAACTGTAGAAGTCCTGTCCTGCATTATTGCTGCAAACAGTGTTATGGAACGTAAGCCCAACAGATATATCACTTGACCAATTTTTTGGGGTAACAGGAGCTCATCACAGATTCATTGATAGTGGTTTGTATCTAGGCTGGTACGCAAAAAATAAAATAAAAATATGTATATATTTATAATGCAGTAAAAACCGCTTGAGATAGATTAAAAACAATGTTATTTTGTCCAGTTGACAGTTGACATATCATAACATAACAGTAAACATGCTCATGTATGTATTAAGGGTACTGCAGATGAAGATGACATGTATAGTGCAGCCGCTGCTTTGAAGAGGATTGCAGCGTTCAGCAGGTAAGTGTGTGTGATTGCTTATGCACTGTATGCACATGGCGGAGACTATTGATTACAAAAGTGTGTGTGTTTGTGTTTACAGTGCCAAGGACCTGACAGGCTGGAAGCTGTTTGATCCCTGTTATCAGCTACTCAAGAGCAAAGTGGAGAGTGCAGACCTTAACAAGGAGGTTTGTTACATATAAATACATATAATTTTATATTAATGTGGCAGGGTGGTGTAGTGATTATGGAGACAGAAATTTAAGATGGTTCAGTAAACCTCGTGTTGGGAACACAAACCCCAGATGTGTTTGCTTTATCAATTCCCAGTGTTTTCTCTTCTCTTTATTTTATGTTTTTATAAGAAAAAATATACATTCTTAACATCTTCTTTCATCCTCTGTATGTGTGAGTGACTGCAAGGCTGTGATGTTTCAAAGTGTATAGCAACAGAGCGAGCATGTAAAATGTTAGTGAAGGACAAACTAGTCTGTGCACTTTAGCTGCAAGGAAATGGCTCCTGAACTGCGTACTGAGTATTGAACTGAACCCACGCGCTGCCACCTAAAGGCTCACTGCATCGCATCAGATGCTCCATTCGCTCACACAGTGGACAGTGTGCGTGCAGTTTTGGAAGGCTTTATCATTTTTTCCCAATATATTCAGCAATATTTTGGGATTAGTAGCAGCATTGCAATCAGTTTAACTGCACACCAAATGTTTTGTCTGTTGTAAAGTCTTATAGGCTAATATACTGTATTTCAGAGGGAATTTTTAAGGAATCAGCTTGTTTTCAATCCCAACCCCAGTTAAGTATCTGACCCTCTCCTCCCTGTGGAAAGGGGCTTATAAATTTGTCTATAAAAGCAGCCACAGAATGTGTCAGAGTATTTGGTAATGTAAAATCCATTTTAGCTCAAAAACTTACGTTTCTGGAGGAAATTTTAGTATTCACATACACCATCTTCACGTCACTGTGATAGTTATAGGACATGCTGATTGACTCCTCCCTTTGTGTGATTTCAGCTCATGGTGCCAGCTCTGAAGTGCGCTGCCTTCCACGTGCTCTGGGCCAAAGTGAATGCAGTCAGCTCCACACCAACCGAGGTGCTCATCTTACATCATAAAACAGTTATTCTTTTCTGCGTCCTCCAATCCTTACAACTGGTTTCTTCATGTATTTTGTTGGTAAGGCTGTTAATGTCAAGGTGATTTAGCATTGATTCATCTCACTAGTTATCTTTTTTCATCTACCTTTCATTATATTGCTTTTAAATTAGCTTTTGAAATGTGGAAAAGAAAATGCGGAATTTGTTGAGCCAAATAACTAGGCCTAATGAGTGCAGGCACATCAGAGAACCACAAGAAAGAAGGTTTTTAACAGGTACCAGGTAAGTTGTTATGCTGTGTCAGTCAGTATGCCCTTGACAAAGATCAGCATCTTTGTTTTCTATTCAGCCTTTCTGATTTTGTACCTCAGGATTTGCAGAGGAACATGTAGATGGAAAAGCAGCTATTATGAGTTTATGTTTGCCATGCAGCCTTTCAGTGTCTGCATCTGAACAAAGGCTTATAACTGAATCGTAACTTACAACTTTGGCCGATGTGCAAATCAGAGGAATAAATGTATTCTATAAAATGGATAATTGTGATCCTCGGATCTGCCTGAGTCACATTGGAAGCGGTTGTAAAATGCAGTGGGAGCTGAGGCTGACAGTGGAGGAATGTTTCATTGATTGGCAGAAGAATAAATGTCAGCCTGATTATCACAGATAGTTGTTTCTAGCATTTCACGAGTCTGTCTTGGCAATTACGTTGTCTAACTTTGGTTCAATAATTGCTCAGCAGAAGGATAACATTAATTAGGAAAAGCAGTTTCTGGAGAAAATGTGTGGGCTTGCTGTAAATAGCTGCGAGTACATGATAATAAGGTATTTTTTAGGTGGTTGCCATGGTGTTACTAGGTGGTTGCTAGGGATGCTAGGTTGTTTCTGTCTGGTTACTAGGGTGTACAAGGTGATTGCTCGGTAGAGTGACAGAAAGAGTGAGACAGAGAGAAAGACCGTGCAAGTCTCTGAGAGTGATGTAGAGTGACAGCATACTCAAGTAGTTGAAGCAACCAATTAACAGCTAATTTGCAGGTTGAAAACTGATTGGTTGGGAAGCTGAGTTCAAGGTGGAAGTAAACTGAAGTCACCCACTCCAGGAGAGCTGATCATTCTACCATTCCTTCCTATGTGAAAAAATATATTTATTTGTATGAAAACACATTTTGTATATATTTAAATTTTATCCTGTATTTTAAAAAAAATCTGTAAACAAAATCCAAAAACAATTGTGTCAAATAAAGGTATTTTGTATTATTAAAATAATATTCGGACGAGATCTGGAGACAATCATGTCACCTAGTGGAAATTCACAGGGGCTCTAAGCCAGATAACATCCAAATCAGACCGCTGTTTATCGGGTCTTCAACTGGTCATTTTTTTAAAATTAAGAGGTGACAAAGCTCAACAGGAGGCGCCACACCAAGTATATAAGACAGTATTTAAGAGCTTAAAATCAGTTAGGTTCTTGGACCTGCTTGGGTTTATGGCTGTTGTAACTTTTTGAACACAATGAACTCCATCACATCAGACTCTGCCAGACTCTGGTATTTTCTTTGAAGTATATCTGAGACTTGAATCAATGCTCCAGTGGTGCTTTAGACAAATTAATGTCCAGAGATCCAGACCTTTCTCCTGGCCCAGCTCTTGGTTTTGTGACACATCAGTTTTGTTTCTCACTGCTGCCCTGCATTATTCACACACTGATAGAATGTCAAACGCTCATTTATTGCAAGACAATGCCAGCATACCTGCCTGCAGTGTCTGGCCTGCGTGATAGTTTTATAAAAGCCGTCCCCACCACACACAACCAACAGTGGCCATGTTGGTGGCCGTCCTGCATTTTTCTGGAGCTCTACACGCCTGTCTTGTTTACCAACTCACCAGCTGTGCAGACAGCAGGCAATTAACACGGCAATCTGTTAGAGAGCATCCGAGACCACGTTGACTGTCGGAGGCGCTCTCTCTCACTGGTTCACACACACTCTGTTTCTCTTTGTGTACTTGTTCTGTCTCTGTCTCGTTCTATATCTCTTCAATCTTTCATGCTCATTCTTTCTGTCACACTCTTTCTTACTGCTGCCTCCCCCTCTCTCTCTCTCTCTCTCTCTCTCTCTCACACACACCCTCTCACTCAACTCACTCTCAGGGCATCATGATTATTCATACAGCCACTTGTGTGTTTACCCAAACCAGCGCTCCAAAGCAAACATCAACAAATCCCCCCCTAATGCTTTATTATTTGGATTCCTTGTCCATTGTCATATATCATATCAGCACTCAGACTGGTGCCACATTCTCTCTTTATGTGCAAGAACACACACACGATTATTGTATATATAAAAACAGTCATAAAGGGTGGTATAATAATACCAAAGAATTTTTGGTGAATTATGCAAGTAGGGAAATAGTCTGTCAACTTATAGGCATGTACTTCAGCCCATGTTGGGAAGCATCCCTGTGAAAATTTCCTTGATCAAGACACTCGTTCCAGGTGTGCTGTTCTAGAACTAACTCTGTGTTTTGAACCTCTTACGAGCAGGAGAAAGGACAGACCATTTCTCTTGCTTTAATTACATTTTTGTTATTTAGTAATAGTGATAATTGAAAGGGGCCAGCATTGCTTGTTGTTCCTGTCTAGTCTAAATATCCCAGTTGGTTGGGAAATGAGATGAATTTAGGTTCTGGTGTATCAAACCTTTCCTGTCTTATTACTGTCTTAAACTCAAATGCAGACATTTTTACGCATGTTTCCCACCTCTGCCCTCCTTCCCTGCATCACCCGTTGTCCCAGGTGGAGTTGAAGCATCTGAAGAAGGAGGTGCGTTCATTCTGCAGCGTGTGTCGGACATGTTTGTCTCTGGGAGAGGCTGAGATAAGAAACCAGGTAAGAGCTTTGTTACCATTAGCATCATCATCCATGTAGCAGAAGTTGTCTGTAAATGATTTACACATATTAAAAATGTTGTGTAGGTAATGGCCACTTTACCTTTGTTTATTTACTTGCACAAACCTGGAACTTGCACGACTTAGTTTGCGTTATCCTACTTACATTTCCCTTTGCTTTTATTGTTATATTTTGTTTGAATATTTTTTCTTTATTTCAGTGTTTCTATGTTTATTGTCTACTTTTTCTTGTTTAACTCTATTGTCAGGATGGTCTGCAAGTAAGGATCTCACTCTAGCATATAGATTTTACATATTACAAACTTTTGTCAGTGAAAAGCAGGGAGAACTTCTTGCGCTTGAGATTGGTTACGCTTGAAATCGGTTATAAGATTGGTCGCCCATTTGACAGGTATATCGAACAAGCTGTCTCAGACAAATTGGCCAGGACCAGTGCTTAGGAACAGATTTTGTCTTGGTCTCTAAGATAATTATTGAAATAACTCGGGAAAATCAGCCCTTAAAGGTAGTCAGGCCAAAACTGTTAGCTAAGCAGCGAGCAGTGAATTTAAAAAAAAGCTTGTGTTTGTCCTTCCATCCGTAGGCATTTGAGCTGCTGTGCGACTTGCTGCTGTTGTATAGTGTGGGTTCGTTTTGCTCTCAGCCTGCCCTCCAAACTCTCGCCTACCTGCCTTCTGACTCCCTGCGCTCTGAGATGGCAGCTTTCCTCCTGGACTACATCTTCACTGGCCCTGAAGATGACGAGCTCACTGGTACCGCTTCACCAAATTAGTGTTGTTTTTTTTTTGGTGTTTTTTTTTTTTAGGCAAAATGAAATCCAAAATCTAGAAAGAAGTAACACCTGCTCTTAGTGAATGGATGCAGAATTAAAACAAATTGTCAACAAAGGACTTCAGGGTCTTATGAAAAGCACCAAAAAGATAAAATTTTACAAGTGCATACTGAGGTTCAGAAAAGGATGTCTTTTTTTAACCCATAGTATTTTGGAAATGAACTCTTCAATTTTAAAACCTCCAAAGCTCTCTCATAGGACACCTACCCCCATTTGTGCCTTAGGATGTAGTTTTTGATGTCTTGTTTTGAGAATGTGTTTTTATTACAGTTCTGTTTTTGCATTTCACAAAGAACTGCCAATTCCCAAGCCAAACACCCGTTAACTGAGAAGCTGTACCTCTCTCATTGCATGTTCTGTTTTTCTTGTGCCTTATCAACACCTCAAAGCTTTCTCACTACCTCTCCAGTCTACATCTCCCACTTCAGCTATTATTCTGTTACTCCCCCGTCTTCCTCTCCCGTTCACCCCTCCTCGGCGCTCTGTCTCTTCCAGGTGAGGATGAGGAGGAGGTGAAGATATCCATCCTCCAGCGGAAGCGCAACCAGCTGGCTGGCTACTGTAAGCTTGTCATCTACGGAGTGCTGGACCTCTGCGCTGCCACGGATGTGTTCAAGCACTACAGCAAGGTGGGGAGAGGGAGGAGAGGGGGAACAGGAGGAGGAAGATAGAGATCAGAGCTTAGAGGCAGACCTGGAGGGCAGTGGGAACTGGAGGGGAAAATGCTGCAAAGGACAAGATGGGAAATTTTAGTTAGAGGGGTAGTTTTGGATATTTTAATACTGACAGAAAAAAGCACTACACAGAATAAACCATAATCCATAGGGTTTATTCCAAAGCCTCGTCATATGAAATGGCTGCCTGGAAAAAAATATGTGGAAACAAAGAAGACAGACAGGTTACTGGTAGTGGTTTGGATAAGACTGGGACAGAGAAGTAATCAGGCGAAGGAGGAAAATAGACAGACTAAAGTAAAAAAAAAAATAAAAAAATACAGGATTGGCAGGAAACAAGTTAGTCAAAAGGAAAATGCAAATAATAGAGGGAATGTGTAAGTGCATGGAGGAGGGTGAGAAGATCTTTTTTAGAACCAGTGAGGGTGCTAAAGAATGAGTCAGAGCGAGCAGTGGTTGAAAGAAACGGAAATAACAAGAATGGAATGTTACATTTACAGTTTAGACATCTTAGCCAGTGCTCTTAACCAGACAGACCAGTGACGAAGGATTTCAGTAACTTTGTTTTGTGGTTTTCTCTAGTACTACAGAGACTTTGGGGACATCATCAAAGAGACAATAAGCAAGATCAAGCTCATCAATCCGGTCCAGAGTGCCAAGACTCTCTGTCTGAGTCTGCAGCAGGTGTGCGCTGGTATCTGTATATGTTGAAAATGAAACTTTTTCTAGCCTCAGTGGATTATAGTGTTCTAAAAACAAACTCCTGAATAATTAATGGGATCAAGGCGTAATTGTGCAATTTGAGTGATAAGTCATGAATGGATGGGAAATAGTACTGAATGTTTTCAATCAACCCATCTTTGGATCTGTCAAATCCCTTTAATAGTTTTTTCACTATCATTTTTTCCAATTTACAAGCATTTTGTCACATCGTTTTTTATCATATATAATTTCACTGAAGAACAGAGCTGGATCAGATAATGTGTGTAACTTACATTGTTACCTACCTGTACCAGGTGAGTGTAGTTTACAACATTAGTCCAGATGGTATCAGGAAGGTCGGCAATGACAGATATATAAAACTGAACTCAGAATACTTTTCTGTCATTGCCTTGTTATTCTATTGTCCTGCAATATGCAGGCTCCTCTGATGTGGAGCAGGTTAAGACAAATGCTCAAAATCTTTGAAAGCTCTATTTTACAAGTGAAATAGTCGGTCCATTTCCAAAGAACTATTTGAATATTTTGTTCTTTGCATGAGATAACACGTTGGCAAACACTGGTGTGTTTCTCTGTGTGTTTCTCTGTGTGTGTGTGTGTGTGTGTGTGT
>OMLF01013061.1:0-17400 GCA_900302615.1 Holocentrus rufus | reverse complement strand
TGGAGAGATTAGAGATTTGGCCAAGAGGCTGGCCATGAGCTTTGGCATCGATCTGCATCGTGTCCGCAAACCACTCGTGGCCCTCCACACGTCAGTAACACACTTGCCTCTGACAAACACACACAGACAGACCAGTGTTTCCGGGCACATTCTCAGAAACTGCTGGGGGTGGACATTGCTCATTCCTGGACTGCAGCAAAATGAATGCAAAGGAAACAGTAGGACTTTTTCCTTTGATATGATAATGACTATCAGCTCAGAGCTGATGGTGAAACGCCACACTTCAAGGACATGTGATACAATAACATTGTCCTCTAGACTGTAAGATGTTGCAAATAAAGGGACAAAGGTCGTGTCACAGTACCTCTCTTTCAGGAATGGGCGGCTTAGTAGCTAAAGCATCTGTCGATAGTTGTAACAACATATTTATGTACTTGTTTTTCTTTTACAGCATTTAATTGTCGCTCAGAGTTTTAAAAACGCTTGTAAATGGATTTAAATTTATTAATATGGTTTGCATTGGTGTGTGTGATTGTAGGGATGGTATACGTTTTGCTTTCCGGGAACGAAATGAGGAGGGTCTGCAGCACCCCAACCTGGCCTTCTTGGAGATCCTCAGCGAGTTCAGTTTCAAGCTGATACATCAGGATCGCACCACGCTGTGAGGAAAACTAGGCTTTGGACATTAAAATAAGCTTTTCGAAGTAGGAAATAATTTAAATACTGAATTTTCAGCTTGTGTACCAGTGCTTAAAATGTTGTTTTACTTGTTATATTGCTCATGGTGATACATGAAATTTGGTATTACCATTGAGACACAAAAACAGCCAAACAAAGGTTTTTCTTGGTCTTTGTCCTCATCCTTTCGTCTCCCTGTCATCCCCTCCCAGGTCTGCGTTCCTGAAAGCAGAGTGTCCCGGGACTGCCCTCTCCTGGCCATCAGTCAGAATGTACATGCGCTCCTTAGAGATCCGCTCCAAATCCACAGGGGAGGAAAGAGGAGGCGAGAAAAGCAGCATGTTGTCCTTACACAACACCCCTGTAGCTAAACGCAGGAAGACCACCCCCAAGGGTGCGATACACGCTCAGTCACACACTCAAACACACACACATTGTGCATGGGTGTACAGTACACATTAACAATATAGGTAATTGGGAATAAAAGTGTGACACGTCATTGATCCATGTAGCGAAATTCAGAGGTCAGGGTTAGGTGTGGAACAGCACCCTTGAGCTAGTAGAGATTTGGTGTCTTGCTCAAGGACACTTCAGCAGAGTGGAGGCTTCCTTACATGACACTTTAACCTGAGCCCTTTGGTTTGCTTCCACTGTGCCATTTACTGGATACTGTACATTCCCTCTATCTGTGGTCCCAGTGGGAGTTGAACCCCCCACCCTGGCAGTGTTAGTGCCTTGCCCTAGACCTTGCACTGTACAGGACTAAGCGTCTTTGTAACCCTTGATCTAGAGTGATAGATACTCCAGGCCTCCTATGGATCAGGGAATATCTGGAAAGGCATGGAAAGTCTAATTCCAGACAGGGATAGTCAGGGAACTGTCAGCCTCAGTTTTTCAAAAATCAGTCACTAGTTATTTATTTTACATTATGTTTACATTATGTTCACTTCTCCTGTAGAATAAGGCAGAATAATAAAAACTGATGAAGGTTTTCAGTCATCCAGACAATGGTATAAGTAGTAAGTCAAAAGAAACTGGACTTTCTTCCTAATCTCTTCCTAGTCTTGAAGATGTTTCAGTACTCACCAGAGGACTGAGGAAGCATCTCAGAAGAGTAGAGAAATATCTAAGATTTCACAGAAAGTGCAGTTGCGCTTGACTTACTATATGTAGACACAGAATGGTAAATTTTAATAATACCTCTGAATCGAAAGCATGTTAAAAATTTAGGTCAACGAAATAAACAAAACTCTGTAATCTAAATTCAACATTTTAGTCATGAAAAGTCATGACATAGTGGAGACCATGATATTCTGAAGTTCTCCACTGTCTCCTCCAGGTTCGGTGTCCAGCGCCAGCAGAGGATCCTGGTTGGACAACAGTAGTATCCATAGCAACCTGCCCACCCCAGCCCTTACCTCCACTGTCCAGCGACAGCAGGCCAAGCAGCTGGCCTCCATGCATCCCGAAGCCGCAGACCCTGATAAAGGCAGCAGCCTTACTGAGCCCGGGTCTGAGGATGAGTTCTCTCAAGGGTTTGTTGTTCGCAGTGACACATCCGAAAAATATCTACCATCTCTGTGAAGGTGAAGGTTTGGAAACTATTACCAGCCACCTGCTAAATGCCAGTTAAGGTTGGCTGTTGCTGGAGAGTTGGTCTTTCTACCATCCAAAGAGTCAACCTCACTCTTTTCTGTTTATGGAGTGAAATTACAGAGGGTACAGAGCTATTTTTGGACAGCTGTGTCCAAAAGATTTTGTTTCTTTCACATCTAATAACTCGCTTCATGTATTGCCTGTTGTCTGCTATTAATTTCCTACCTTGGCTAAGGGTGAAGCATAATTATATCCTGCTCTCCAGGTCCCAGATCCGAAAGGTGAAGCCCAACAAACGGTACCAGCCTGTCCACTCCTCTGCTCAGAATGACCTGGACTCCCACCTTACCCTGTAAGATCATGGACCATCTGCTGCTCTTTAATCTCTGCTGAGAACTTAGAAAGAAGAAATTGTTTAATTCCAGAACATTTTATTCCATTTTAGTTTAGTTTATTATTTCCTTAGTCATTATTTTATTTATTTATTTATTTGGGTGGGAGGGGCAAATTCATTGGTAAGTAACAAATAGAGAGGATGAAAGTGAAATTAGTTTGTCAACTGCAGACTTCAAATGACAGTTATCCTTACAATAATTTGTTTGTCTTTGCTGTCGCTTTGGTATAGCAGGTGTCACTTTTGTTGGATAAATCAGTTTGGAAGCAAACTATTTGGTCCATTAAGTGATATCTATGATTTGCTGAAATTGACGTTAGATTTGCTCCCCAGGCTGTCTCTGATTGAGGAGGATAATGTGGAGGAAGAAGAAGAACAAGAGCCTGAAATTGAGGACTATGAAAGTGAATCTGACCACGATGCTGATTTTTCCCTGGTAATGAAATATAATAAATGGCAAGAAGCTTTCCCATTGAAACGTGTGGCTTTTCAATCTGCCTATGTGTTTGTTATTGTCATTCTTGTCAAACTGTCATCCCCAGGCAGTAATGCCCATATGGACAATAACCACAAATATAAACAAAAACATTTTCAAAATGGTATTAGTTAAGTTTTTATTTATTGAAAAGACCCTACGCGCATATTATCATGTATACAGTAAATGTACTACAGATTTGATCTGATATATGGGCCATTATGTATTGTCTCAGATGTATAAAGTCAGTCCAGCCATGATTGAAGCTTGTGTACATTAAGTTTAATATTTGAATATCACAATATTTAGAAAAATGTTTCAGGCTTCATTGAAGTGGCATTTGTTCCCAATGTATGTTGGTGACAAAAATAAGCTTAGATTGAGACTTCACCACTGTGTATTAAAGCAATATACACAGGTAACTCAGTTTTCATTGCATTGCAAACATGATTTTACTAATGGACAGTCTTGTAAACCAAGATCAAGGCCTGTATCCCTGGTCATGCAAGCTCATGCTTTGTTCCTCTGTTTTGCTCCGCAGCCCTCTACCCGTCACACCTCAACCAGTTTACTTGAGGACCTTTTTCAGTGAGAGCACTGAGGCCGCAGCATCTCAGGGACACAAACTCTCCTGAAGTACTTTGATCACTACACGTTGTAGTACTACAGGGTTTTCAATGGTTTAAATGCATTTGTGTGGACAAAGTATTAGGGCCACCTACTCTTTCCAAATAATACACTAACACCCCTGATTGATTTCACCTTTTAAATCTATTCCAGTTGTTACATGTAGATGTAGTTGGAGGGTAAGAGACAAGAAAAAGAGAAAAAAAAATCGTGAAATCAAAATGGATGTAATTCAATTTTAGGAATGTGTTAATACTTTGTACAATCTTTATTATTGTAGTTTCCATTGTAACTATCAGAAATATGGGTTACTATAAATGTTCAAAAGGAAATAACGCTGTTCAGATTTATACCCCATAATTTAGTGTGTGTCTTTTGTTTTGGAAGTCACTTATCTTCTGGCATTTTGTGGGTTGTGATGAAAGTATTTTCATCTGATGGTAAGGCTGGCATTGTATTTTTAATATGCTCCCTTGTTTACTGCTGCCTTTTGTTTTTGACATGCACTTGCTAATTCCATTGTTAATAAAAGACACTTTTGAGCAAAGTAATACTGCAGCTTTGTCATTAATATGGTCACAGGGCTAAGTGTTCATAAATCCTCAGGGTATAATCATGTAGGAAGCATGTTAGGCTGATGACACCAGGTGTATAGTGCATCCAGATTTTTTAAAGGTGCATGAATTCACAAATTTAACAAACCCGTCCACAATGCAGTTTAGTATGTAATATGAAGAAGATGCTAACTTGATTGATAGAAAGGGAAATCTAACAGAGAACCGGTTACCAATACATTCTGTACATGCACCCAGCATTGTATGATGGCTCATTGCTTGCTTTGTACAAAAATGTATTACTCATTTCCACTAGTCTAAATAAAAAATCATGCATATTTTCAGAAGAAAGCATTTTTAAAGGATTTTATCTTCTTTTAACTGAGATAACTTTAATGTGACTTGCTATGCGATATGGATTTAGGTCATAGACAAATTATTTGAGTTTTTTTTTTTTCACTTATTCTCATCTTGTAGTATTTGGACTACTCTCCTCCACATTGTTTGGGTTCAGATTCGGGTCATTCAGTGATATGAAATCCAATCACAACTTTTCGCGCCAGTAGTGAAAAACAGGGCGGAAGTTTCTTGGGTCACGTGGCCACGCTATTGCCGCAACTTTCGCGCCACAGCGAAGGCCCGCCTCTAGGAGCGGCAGAAAACGCTTTGATTGGCTGCTGAAGACGTCAGATGCGCGCCAGTTTTTGCACCGGGACCGGAGATCTCAAGCAGCAAGTGAATGACTTATCGTCTTCTGTGTTCGTATAAGAACAAAACTGTGTAGTTTATTTGCTTTTGACTTTTACTTTAAGTGGGATTGTGAAGTTTACATACTTGGTCTGCGTGTCAGCATTTGCAGTCATGGCTCCTAAGGATTATGCAGCTGAAAAAGGTAACGACTTGACTTTCATAGGACACGTTAACTAATTGCATGGCAGCAACAGGTTGGCCTAAATAACTAAACTTATCACCCAAATTGGTTCTCTAAATGTTCCGCGGAATTCACGAAAAGTTGAATATTAATGTGCATAACGTGGAGCGCCTAAAGACTATATGATCTCAATTAATGTAAACAATCTTAAGGTCACTGTCTTTTTGCAATGCAAGATTGGTTAGTGCAGTCTGAAACGTTACTGATCTATCTTCGTGTTCTATTGTTCCCTGTTGTGTTCTGTTATTTTGCTTGGGCCACAAGCCAAGTTAAACAGTTAAAAGTTGCAGTCTCTTGTTGTATAGCGTGTTCAGCACTACCCAGAAACCGATGTTCCTTGTATAATTGCACAAACTTCACTAAACTAACTAACGTTAGCTAGTGGTTAACGTTACCCTGAGGCATTGTGACGATAAATGACCCGGATGGATCTGGTTAAACAAAGGACAAGGCGCCAGTGTGCCAGCACATGGCCAATGCCCCAAACTGACTTGCATTTTAGTAATGTTAGCTTGTAGAGATAAAGTCCTCGTTTTGTAACATTTAAGGTCAGGTCGACATTGTTTCTCCGGTAACACTTTACGCTAACATTTGTGTCAGCAAAAACGTGCCCTCGCTATCTAACACTAACGTTGTAACGTTCGTTGTAAACTAGTTTGCTAGATATTAACATGGTTAGCACGGATTGTGAGTTTTCTTAAGCTCAGTATAACGTTAGTGCAACAAGGAAGACATGGTATAAGGAAGACATGGAAATAAGCAATTGTATGCTGGTCAAAAAAAAATAATAACGTTTGGTCTAACAGGGTTCATAACTGGGCTGTTTTCTCCATGTGAAAACACTCACCAGGAAATGTTTCTACGAAAACTAAAATCTGTAACGTTAAGACCTAAAACCTTATATTTAACTGATCCAAATCTATACGGCCCTGCATTTTATATATAATTTTAAACGTTTTATCGTGTTCGGGATCCACAGACACCCCTGCCAATAGCGAATCGTCTTCCATCTTTTGACTATTAACTTGCTGTCCCGCAAGCTAACGTTAGCCTGTTAGCTAGTTAGCCAACTCCCGCAGCTGCTCATAACTGCCATGTTACATTAGCTAACGTTCCAGGCGTCTGACAGTCTTGTTCAGGGCTGGCAGGTGGCAGTTCGGTGTCTTGCAAGAATACTTCTAAAGGAAATTTGGCTGTATGGACTGAAAAGCATCTGTATGGCGGTCGAACCAGAAACCTTTTGGAAACACGACATTCTGTCTAACCACTACTCTGGTGGCCTGTAAGCAAACATAGTGCTTACTGGACCCTATTAACTTTACATCCTCAAACAACAACCACTTGGGAGTTTAAATCTCCAACGACGGTGTCCCATAGATAGATGATCCAATAACTTAGGCTGATTCTTTTTATCAACTTGATATATCTGAGGCTTTGTCTAACAAATTTGCTGTATTTTACTTGTTTTTGCTTTGCCTATGACATACCAGTTTTGCAAGGTTGGTTTTAAACTCATTTGACTTGAAGTATATCAGCCGTTGGAAGTATTGTGCGGTATTGTGTATTGAAATGTCCTTAGAGCTCTTAATAATTTTGGTAATTTTTAAAATGAGTAATTTTAGTGTTAGTTTGAAACGCAACATAACTGGGGGTGGCTGTTATATGAAAACAACAGCCGGGACTATTTTACAGCGCAGGGATCGCGGAGGGTTCTCAGAGTGATATGGCACAAAAGCCATGTGCTGCTTTGTTTACAATAACATCCTCGAACACAGAAATAATCTACCAGAGATGCAGATTTTTTGGTGTACCGTCAAAGTAAGTTGCGTTCTTTAATTATTGTGTAAGATCTATTTTCAAGTAACGTGGAATTGAATATAGTTAGTAGTTGTGGTTCTTTCGAGAAGTGGGGGATATTTTCTCTAAAAATGGACACTGAACTGAGCGCGCCTGTTGTGTATTTACATTCTCACCCTTTTGCTATATACTGCATAACGTCAGTTATTTCAGTGCGAAACTACGGCAGTTTATTCTTTCTTTCGAAGGAATTTAGATGCCCACAGTACGTCAGCTGCAGTTAGTGCCTTACTGTAAGCAATAGTGACTCATCGAGATTACAGGATGCCATGTTACTCAACAAAGGGGGTCGTCGCAGGACAACAAATTAGCTCCCAGTCTGTAGGCCCAGTGGTGGTAATGTTGTTGTTGTTAATCAGCACTGTGAACAGCTATGAAACTTGGAAGGGCTTTACTATTAGGATTATTACGTGAAAAGGTAAGATAGACGAACAAAGAGTTCTTTATATATATAGCCAACATAATGGAGAAGCAGCCTCCACATAGTCTATGCTTGATGTGGCCTGTGTGTGTTTGTTTTTGTATGTGCTGATTTAGAGTTTTTGTTTTTTAAACAGATAAATGCAAGAGGTTCCTGCAGGAGTTTTACACAGAGGATGACTTTGGAAAGAAAGTGTTCAAATATGGAGCTCAGCTTGTGAGTATATAAACCAAATAGTAAATGGGCTTATGTCTCATCTTGATTGCAGTGAATAACATGTCCAGCCTCTGGCCTTGACTTCATGGTTACTAGAGTGATAGATGATATCAACATAATCCATCAAGAAAGTAAATTAATCACAGGAAACTGGAGTGATCTGTGGAGGGCTAATTAGTGGCAAAATACCAGTGTCACATTACTTAATTTAAAAAGATGGATCAACCAATTTAGAGATTGGAATTGCAGTCTGTGCCCTTTTGGATAGAATTTTTCAATTTGGTCTTGTTAATCTCAACCAAGAGGTATTTTGACAAGTAGAATAATTTATTTAAGGACATGTTTAAAAAGATTGCGAAATAACTCAATATTGTGTGCAACAATTGATTTGATTTGTTGAATGAATTCATAAATTGGTTTAATTTACCAGTTGAATGTTCACATTTCTCCAGAATCCCAAATGATACAACATCACAAATTAAAGTACATTTAATTTTAGAATGATATACATGACAAAGAGCCCCTTGATAATAAAATAATTTGATCCATTGCCCAAGCTTTATATCATATGATAAACTTGCCATTGGATGAACTACCAGAGCTTACCCAAGGGTAAGCTCTGGTAAGTGCTTAAAGTGTCTGGTAAGTGCTGAAAGTGTCTTTGTTCTGTTATTGAGAAGTGTCTAGAGACCCAGTGCTGTAATTGTTCAGTGGCCCAGCTAATGACTCGTCTGGGTGTGTACAGGTGGCGCTGGCCCACAGGGAGCAGGTGGCTCTCCACGTGGACCTGGATGATGTGGCTGAGGAAGACCCAGAGTTGGTTGAGAGCATCTGTGAGAATGCCAAGCGCTACACAGGCCTTTTCGCTGACTCCATCCACGAGCTGCTGCCAGAGTACCGAGAAAGAGATGTACGTAGGGCCACACGGTGACTCGTGAATGCTTTTAAGTTTCCAGTCAAAAATCATGCACTAGTGGTGATACTGAAACATTTCATTTCCTTCAGAGAGACAACTATTGTTCAGCAGTCTAAATACTAGATCCAAGAAGTTAAATAAAATTGTGGTCCTCAAATCAAGACTAATAATTACAATCACATTATAAAACAAAACTGAGATTATCATGGCCTGGCAACCCTAAGTGTGTTGTCACTTATGTATTTGATATATGTACTATTGTATGTCTGAGGAGAATAATAGTCAAATTTTGAGTAAGAGTGTCATCCAAATGCCTGAAATGTGGGAAATTGCAAATAAACACTTTGGTCATACCCAGATTGTGGCCAAGGATTCCCTGGATGTGTACATTGAGCACAGGCTGATGATGGAGCAGAGGGGCCGCGACCCCGCAGACACCCGGGACCCTCGCAACCAGTATCCACCTGAACTCATGAGGCGATTGTAAGTTGAGTCAGACTCCTGGCTGAGCGTTTTACAACTTACCACCCCAGATGTGTTAGTTGTTAGTTTTATTTTCCACACCACTCTGTTGGACTAATGCAAATCAAAAAGTAATCAACAGTTTTCTCAATCTCACAAGGCTTTCCGTGTAGTACAATGCACAGTCATCATGAATTTATTTCTCTACAGAAGTCATGAATTTTGTCTTCCACCCACAGTGAGGTGTACTTTAAGTCTCCATCCACCGCTAAACCCAAAGTGGTGCGTGACGTGCGTGCCGACAGCATCGGGCAGCTGGTGTCGGTGAGGGGCATCGTGACGCGTGCCACCGAAGTCAAACCAATGATGGCCGTTGCTACCTATACCTGTGACCAGTGTGGTGCTGAGACATACCAGCCAGTAAGATTATTTCAACCCTTGTAGATACAAAAGACAATTACAGACTACTGTCATTGTTTTAAGTTCTATATAAATGCATAAATAAAAATGACCTCCATCATGTCTCCTCCTTTACTTCAGATCCAGTCCCCCTCTTTCATGCCCCTCATCATGTGTCCAAGCCAAGAGTGTGTCACCAACAAATCTGGAGGTCGCCTCTACTTGCAGACCAGAGGGTCCAAATTCACGAAATTCCAGGAGCTGCGTATTCAGGAACATGTAAGGAGTGTTAGAATAAATACCTCTGCACGTGTGGCACTTCATAAAATATGTTTTTTTGAAAAGGGCTGCCACTTTGACAATTGCTTTGATAATTTTTAATCATTTGGGCTTAGGCAGCTTTTTAATCACATTCAGGGGTACTTCCTAAATTGTAAGTATATCTCTAGCATCGGAAGAATGTTCATTAATTTATAGTGGCCTTTGGTACTTTGCATAATTTGATGTCTTTTAGGGAACAGTGTGTGAGGATTTAAGTATTGCTCTACTAAGTGGACCATTTCATAAAATCCTATGACTATCATCCAGCTAACAGGGGAATCAAACTACTCGTCACCATACAAGTTGCACTAAAACTGGAGGAGTTTCAAATCAAATACTGCGTGCCCATCAGTTTCCGTTGTCGTCCACAGAGTGACCAGGTGCCCATCGGGAACATCCCAAGGAGCATGACCATTTACGCCCGCGGAGAAAACACACGTCTCGCCCAGCCGGGAGATCACGTAGCCATCACAGGAGTCTTCCTCCCTCTGCTGCGCACGGGCTTCAGACAGGCTGTTCAAGTAAGTGGCTGTGAGCTGGTGATAGCAGGTGTTAGCTCTCAGTATCTCCACTGAAGTGCCCTTAAACCAGGCAATGGCAGACAACCCCGACCTCAAGCCCCTCAGACAAATTCTATCGTGTCGAGGTTGAGAATTGAATCCAACTTTGACTCGTAGCACCTTGTTTTCTCTTGGAGTGTTCTGATTGGTTCTTGTCCCTCCAGGGTCTTCTGTCAGAGACTTACTTGGAGGCCCACTGCATCACACTCATGAACAAGACCGAGGATGACGAGCTCGGTGTTGAGGAGCTGAATGAGGAGGAGCTGCGCAGCATCACAGGTACGGGTCTGTGCAAGTGACTATTGACCCGGAGCACGAAATTACATAACGTGGTGTAGATGCCCACACCCAAACAACCTTCAGCAACTTAATGTAAGTGATTGTACCCTGTGTTCCAGATGAGGGATTTTATGAGAAACTAGCAGGCTCTATTGCACCAGAGATCTTCGGACATGAAGATGTGAAGAAAGCTCTGCTCCTCCTGCTGGTGGGAGGAGTCCAGCAGGCCCCGAAAGGCATGAAAATCAGAGGTAAGCACAGACTTAGCATTTTTTTGTTTGTTTGTATTTGTTTTTACCAGATGGGCAGTCATCTACTTTGTTCATCCCAAAGGGAATTTCAGTTTTCTCAGAAGGAAAACACTTGACTCAAATGACAACACAATGCTGCTAAAAGTATGCAGTGTCCCACGGGATGTACTTAATTTCTTATCTGTCATTTATTTGTGCCATGCTTCTCCAAACTGATTTATTTATGGAAGTAAAAGAGATTGCAACATTCTTGATGGCTCTTTTCTCTTAAGGCAACATAAATATCTGCCTGATGGGAGACCCGGGAGTGGCCAAGTCTCAGCTGCTGTCCTACATTGACCGCCTGGCTCCTCGAAGTGAGTACATTTTTGTTAATAGAAATAAAACTGCTGTAGCTGGTTTAATAATGTATGTTTTTGTTTTTTTCTTTCCATCAATGGCTTAAATTCTCAAACATGAATTCTTGGTTTGATGGGATATCCTGACTAGATTTAAGTAAACAATTTGAGCATCACCACTGCAGTACCAGTATCTGAATCATCTTGATTTAGTAAAAACCACCCATTTGTTACTTGAATACAGAATAAAACAAATGATCACTGTTTGGCACTACTGTGTGATCCAGATCTGATTCTGATCCCTCTTGTCCTCAGGCCAGTACACAACAGGTCGCGGCTCGTCCGGTGTCGGTCTGACTGCAGCGGTGATGCGTGACCCCCTCACCGGAGAAATGACCCTTGAAGGCGGGGCCTTGGTGCTGGCCGACCTGGGCATCTGCTGCATTGATGAGTTTGACAAGATGGCCGACGGTGACCGCACAGCCATCCATGAGGTGATGGAACAGCAGACCATCTCCATCGCCAAGGTATGAAAGACATGGTTGATAAACACAATTAGGGGAACAGGGAGAAATTAAAACGGGGAACATTTAACACAAGTGAATCATTGTTCCATTTGTAACCCGTTCTATCCAAAGCTTATCTAACATCTCTCCTGTTTCTCCCTAGGCGGGCATCATGACCTCGCTCAACGCCCGCTGCTCCATTCTAGCAGCCGCCAACCCCGCTTATGGCCGCTACAACCCCCGCAAGAGCATCGAGCAGAACATCCAGCTGCCGGCCGCTCTGCTGTCCCGTTTTGACCTGCTGTGGCTGATCCAGGACAAGCCAGACGCCGACGCCGACCTGCGGCTCGCCCAGCACATCACCTACGTCCACCAGCACTGCCGCCAACCGCCCACGCACTTCACCCCCATCGACATGAAGCTCATGAGGTGTGTGCCACATTTACTACAGTAATTTTTTTTACATGATTATTGAACCAGACTTATCCCATTCAGTTTTATATATTTACCTCTTACCTGCGATATTCAATTCTCTCCAGGCGTTACATCTCCCTGTGTAAGAAGCGGCAGCCTGTTGTGCCCGAGTCGCTGGCTGATTACATCACTGCCGCCTATGTAGAGATGAGAAAAGAGGCCCGTGTCAGCAAGGACACCACCTTCACCTCCGCTCGTACCCTCCTGTCTATCCTCCGCCTGTCCACTGCACTGGTGAGAACTACATCACAAGAACGTTCAGCTGTGGAGTTCAGGCTTTAATTGGAAGTGATTAGAGGTCCCTTTCATGACTAGAAACCTAAAACTTGATCTGTGTTGTGAGTGGTGATGATTGCAAGGTTGTTAATAGTTTGATTATAGTATTGCTAAGACTTCCTGGAGCCCGTCTTGACTTGACTTCATCAGTGTAGTCCAGTGTGCGCTAAAGTGCTTACAGTGCAGGTAGTGGCGATACCTGGCCTACCGCAATGTGAGCACTTCTTTCACACGCTGGACATGACGTCTGCAGTGTCAAACACTGGTGATATTCTTCATTCCTGTTTCTGTACAATCAGGCAAATGTGTACATGTATTGGCAATGCATAATTGTTTTTGTGCTTTTGAGTCTCAAATGTCATGGAATTTGTCGAGTTATTTGTAAGGACAGTATTTTGACAGACATAATATTGCCTCTCAAATGATGTTATGGTGTGGCGTCCTCTTGGCCCCTGGGTGTCAAAAGTGCTGTTTGTGCAGGTAGCAGTCATCCACCCTACTGCAAAACCAGCACTTCAGGCACACAGGCAGGCAAGGTACTGCATGTTGATGTCCACCAGGGGGCAAAATGTTGGCTTTTGCCCACGCAGAGGAACAAAAGACTACCAGTAGAGTGGTGATGTTGTGAGTGTCCATCATGAATGTATTAATTTTCCTTAGTGACTACAAACAGTGTACGCTACATTTGTTATGTTGCTATGGATACTGTTACACCTTCAAAGCCACACAACAGTAAACTGCCGGGAAGATTTGTCTGATCATGGCCAGCTTTGCAGGGTGGGCAGTCAGCCTGTGTGCGTAGGAGCAGCTGTGCAAACCCATGCAAAACTGACCAAGGCTGGAACCAGTCGTCAGTATCTTTCTGTGGAAGAACTAAATCTGAAAAGCATCTTTGTTCATACTCTAGTATTTCATCTCAACCTGTAGAGAGACTAGCTGGTGTTGAGAGGCGGAGACTTGGGCAATTGCTGGCCATCCCAGAGGGCATTGCACTTGTCTCGGTCTGACAGTGCCGGCACAGCGCAGCCGACATAATCTAGACGACACATCTGTGGATTTGTTGTCAAACTAAATCTATCCAGTCCAACCTTGATTTAACTGATCCTAACTCGGATGTCACCGTCCACTTTCCCCCTTCTGCAGGCTCGCCTCCGCATGGTGGACTCTGTGGAGAAGGAGGACGTCAACGAGGCCATGAGACTGATGGAGATGTCGAAGGACTCACTACAAGCTGACAAGTCAAATACCACAAGGTTTGTGTTAACGCTGGGAGCCCAGACAGGCCATGATGATAGCATTGCATCAGTTCAGACTCCAGATAATATAAGTGACCGGATGTCTGTATGTTCAGGTTTTCAGTTTAGCATTCGGCCCAGTATCCTCTTTACGGGCTTCTCATGCCCTATAATAGTAGGTGCTGCATTGCCTGGAGGAAGTTGTAAAACTCATGAATTTTTATAGTGCAGCTCTGTTCACACGACGACGTGTTCACTGAAGCAGGCGTCAGGAATGGTGGCATGTTATTGGTTAAGTGCTTCACCGTATGTCACTACCTTCTCAGTGCTGTCACCTTTGACTTCCTGTAGACTCGATTTAACAACTGGAGAAGAGCTTAATGTGCATACAATTACGTGTGGCTGATAGTGTTGGAAAAAGAAGTCAGCCAGGGTGAGAGTCAGAGCAGCCAGGCAAAAGGAGCATTTGTCAGATAAAGAAATGAGAGCAGATGTTTGTGCAAGTTGTTAAATTTGTATTGAATCTCAAAAATTAATTGAATATCTTTTGCTCCAGGACCCAGCGTCCAGCCGACGTGATCTTCTCTCTGCTGCGGGAGCTTGCCACAGAGGGTGTGGCGGGCCGCGGCGGAGCTGGCGGTGTGGTGCGCATGGCCGAGGCAGAGCAGCGCTGCGTCTCACGTGGCTTCACCCCCGCCCAGTTCCAGGAGGCCTTGGAGGAGTACGAGGAGCTCAACGTGTGGCAGGTCAACCAGGCCCGCACCCGCATCACCTTTGTCTGAGGGATACCGGTGCTGCGCTCACCCACGGGACACTTATTATTAATAAATGCTTTGTTGTAGCCACCTGAGGCGAAGTCTTCATATCCAGCTTTCTACAGACTTCTATGGGACTGTTTTTCTTCTTCAGCCTATTATAACATAAGTTAAGCAGAGTTTGGACATTTTTAGCACGAGCATTTTGCAATTAGGAATAACGCCTGCTGTTGCAGATTCCTAGCTTTGCTTTTTGTTTAAGATTTATTTGATAAATGCTTGTAAATATGTATTTTGTAAGCAATCTGTTGGGCTTGGTATGATGTGTAGTACTATCTGCAGTATAGACCTCCATCTGAGTCTCTGTGATACTGAGCATTCTTGTACATTTTCTGTGATTGCTTGAGTTAATAAACTGATGGTCCATCACTACACTTTTGCCTGTTTTTTGCCACTCGTCTACTTGAATTTGAGACATACAGGTGTAGGTTACAATGTTGTTGTTTCACACCGGATCAACACCCTGTATTTTTTTTTCTTTTTTTTTTTAAGACCGATGGAAGTGTGTCACTATCACCAGAACACCTGGTTTGTTACTGCAGCAGCCTTGCTTTGTAGACAGTAATTGCTGCTTTCTATTGCAGCATTTTATATGTCTTGCTCGTAAAGGCCACTAACGTTTGTCAAACTACAGGGAAAACAGTGGTGCTTTATCTGAAGTCCTCCAACACCAAAATGTATATTCTCTCAGGCTACTCTAATGTATAGACCAGGTATAATTACCTCTGCAAAATTATACACCTGTTACAAAGAAAGGCCTTTTTATGTACTAGTAAGGTCATTGGAATCCAACTTACTGTATGGGGAAAAATTAAATAACTTGTTGAGGCAAATGGGAGCTTCTCAGCTCATTTTAGCACTTCCTACTTGTATAGTGAACATGCCAAGGCAAAAAGACCTTTCCTTGTTCCTTGCTCAGTATTTAGGCGATGTACCTCCTCATGGTCACAGCTGTGTTTTAGAAAAGCAGGTGTTCATGAGTAAAAATTTGTATTGGCCAGATAGTGTTTCCGATATTTGATGAATAAAAAAATACATTATTAATGTAATTTTAAGATGGTGAGGTTAGTATCCAAGTTTTTTCTTATTTTTTGTATTAGTAGGCAGCATTTTCCCCAGGGATGCAGTTCTATTCCTTATCCCAGCAGGTGATGCTTTCCTTCCAAACTTAATGGGGAGTTTCCATTTGAAGTCTGTGCTCTTTATGGCTTTTTCTCCTCAAGTCCAGGGGCTTTTATTCTTAATTGGCGCCAGAGGCCCCATATTAAAGTATATTAAAAGAGGGGCGGGGACAAGAGTATAGTCTGAAAGTTTGTGAAAGTCTATTGGTTAGGAGATTGTATGTCAGGGTGAGTGACGAGCAGACCTGTATTTAACCAACCTGAATGTTAGCAGAGTGAAGATAGCATCCTATGCCCAGGTGAGTAATGCATGCTGTTGGTGATGAGGCATTAACATTGCTAGATACTCTAATCAAGAAAAAAGAATTTTTTTCAGTTGCATGGTTCGAGTTTATCTCTTGTGACTTTATTTTTATCTTCATTTTATTTTGTTTGTTTTTTGGTAGGGATCAGTATATATATCCAGAACCAAAATAAAAGTTTAGATTTTCTTGGAGATTTTGTGTAGTCCTTTACAAATGTATTGTACACATCTATAGGATCTTGAGCAAGCTGAATGTTTTAAGTGTTTGTTTAACATTAATTTGAATGAAACAGAAAAGAAAAGCTGATATAAATGTCCATTTTGTGGGGGGAAATGCCTCAATCCCATCAGTGAACATTTAAAATATAGAGAACTCAGTGTGCACAGGTCTTTTTTCAAATAGCAGGTTATCTAAATCCTTTAAAAATACTAGCCTGTTTCATTTATCAGTACATTTTATGGAGTGTCACTTCTTTTAAATGATGGATATCTAATTTTGCCAATCTGCATTGCAGGAGGTCAAGATGATTTCTACCTTATGGCTGGCGGGGGCCCTGTGCTGTCTGATGTGGGTCCCAGGTCAGTTCTGGGTCTTTGTTCTACAATTGTTACAATGCAAAAAAAAAATGGAAATCTTGGAAATGATCACTCAATGAATGGTCTCATTTTCTAGGTCTGCTGGAAGCCAAGTCGCTGCTCAATGTTATCCAGCAGGAAGGTAACTAGCAGACTTTATATAACGCTCTTTAGAAGAAACCTTATCTGTCCTACAGCTCTCTAAGAAGTAATTCTCAAGGGAAGTGCAAGCCTTTAATGTTGCTGTCGCAATCCTAATCTCAGTCTCTTCTTCTAACAGAGATGGTTCCTGTCAGAGATGTTAGTATCAACTCTGAGAGAGCCAACGACTTTCTGACTCACTCCAGACCAAAGCGCAACGTGGAGCCCAAATGGTACAGGACCAACCCAGACTTTCAGGCTTACTACCGCTACTACAGCAGCATCGGACACACAGAGGGGGTAAGAGACGGAAGGACCTATATTTTGATTTTACAGAATAAGTCAAACAGTCACTTTTGATTCTTGGTGGGTGAGTGCATGCATTTTGATTATAGGTACCTCAGAGGGAATCAAACCCCTTTTTCCTGGTCGTATGAGTTCCATGATGAACCTTAACCCTTAAGAAGGAATTGGGTCTTTTTTTAATGCAGATCCATGTCTTCCCATTAACCTCTCTATTTGTTTGTCCCCCGTTCTGCCATTCGTCCCACCTCTCAGCTGTATGAGATTGACAAGCTGAGGATGCTGTACCAGCAGATGAGGTACCTGGAGGACACATATGGCCCCAACGCCTCCTACTTCCAAAGCAAACTGGGGGTGCCTGTCATCATGTGCGA
>OMLF01013060.1:8925-28160 GCA_900302615.1 Holocentrus rufus | reverse complement strand
GGGTGAGAGTTTGAATTGGACCCTTGGCGATGGCGTTAAGCATAGCCAGGGGAGATGATGACGCCGCGCCAGAGACTTCTGTTCTGTTCTGTTAATGTTGATGTAATTCCTACTGGTCAGCAGTGGAGGTTGGCAAAGGTCATACGTTATTTAACACCCCTTTAATTTTCATTTAATCAATTTTTAGTGTGTATGTGAGACTTGATGTGCCATTCAGATGAAGCAAAGCTCGCCACATAAGAGATCCCAGATTATTAGTGTATATGTTAAACGGGAATAAATAAACTCTAAAGCCGCTCTCTTTCTCTCTCCCCTCAGCTCCTTATCTCAGACCCCCAAAACGATTCCCCGCTCCTTAATGAACTACAGTTCCTGCTTTGTTACGTTCATAATATGGCTGTTGTCATTACGTAATGACACTCATCCATTAGGTAAATTACTTTTGGTGTGATCGCAAGAATGGGAGAGGAGTTTGGTCCGTGCAGATTGATGCTAACGATGCTGAGGGGCAGGGCTAGTCGCTGAGAAGCCAATATGTCACAGCCTGAAGTGCTTAAGAGCAATCAGCTTAGTAATGATGTGGCCTAATGCCACGGGAATCAAATCTGGCCTTGTGTATTAGTCATTTCACTATAGTTCTGATTGGTCTTCCCACTCAGCTGGGTGCTGCACAATGCTTTCAGTGTGGTAGAGACTGTAAACATTTGTGCAGTTTAAAAAAAAAAGAAGCACAGTTGAAAGACAAATTCCAGAAATTAAATAGTTATTTTCATGCTGCTCACCGTGAGTGGATAGAAAAGGCTGCAGTGTTCCCAAGAGAATAAACATGCATTTTGATTGCCGGATCTAATTTTATGATTAGGTACTCAGTAACTTTAATGGATACAACACTTTAAAGGGCACAAGTGCAATTCAATTAGGCTCCACGGCCAAAGCAATCATTTGAAGATATTGTAAATGAATTTTTAGCAATGTCTGTTTTTGTTTCCCGCTAAGAACGTCTCAGAGGTTGTCTCTTGGATTTGTGTTTCATTTGAGTCTCTAAAAGTTTCGAAGGACAACCTTTGAATCTCACATGATACTGCATAATCGCCATCATTAATTAAGTGCAATTTGTTTTAAAGAAAACCGTTTCGTGTTTGAATACATGAGGTCAGAACGTGGCAAGGACGCTGTGTATGTATTGTTTGGTGTTGCAGCAGCAGTGGTGTGTTTGACAAGCGAGGTTGTGATCTTAAAGTTTGATAATGTGAAGGGAAGTTTGGGGGTGGAAACAACATTGACTTTCTATAGTTTGTTTCTCTTTCTCTTGTTTCTCCTCTGCACAATGCAATTATCCAGTGCAATGCAATGCAGCGTGTGTGTGCGTGTGTGTGTGTGTGTCTTGATCAGTTTTGTTGTCCACTGCCTGTACAAAGATGTTGCTGAGAGATCACTGCTCCATCCAGTCAAACTGTTGAATAAATTCCCATCATTAACCCATCATTTGAATTCCGTCTTATCCAAAACTTGTATAATAAAAGGGGGCTTATGTAACTACCATACAGTAGACTTCCTTTCAATCTGATTTCTCATGACCGTTTTTTATTTATCACATGCTTACATTCATTCTGCTTTACTCTCAGAGCTGCAACAAGGAGCAAATTTTCATCCATACAGGTTTGTCATAATGTATTTATGGTTTGGTTTGGTTATAAAGTATGCATAAACTTGTTTCAAACATTCCTGAGTAAAACATAAGCACACATTTCTGTATTTTTTCCGACTCTGAATAATTGAAATCTGGGCTGGAGAAAGAGAGAGAGAGAGAGGGAGAGAGAAGATCTGATGTGGGTCTCTCAGATCTTGATACTTCTCTGCTGTGGAGATTCACAAGTACTTTTGGCACGAGGATTCGCCTCAATCTCTTTTTCAAGCCAATGGGTGAAAGAACACAGAAGCACACAGAGACCACACCATGTACACACACACACAAACACGCACACACACACACACACACACACACCATCATGTCTTGCTGAACAGATTGCCTATGTTGCAGAGCATGTGGGCTGGGTCCACTGAGATAAGTCTCTCTGTGGTGATAGAGTGTTTGCGGTGCATGCTGGAAAACAAATGGCGGCTCTTTGTGTGCACAGACATGGGTGAGCAAATTCCACTTACAGTGACAACAGTCCCTGCTACTTACAGACAGACTGATACACTCACACACACACTCACTCACACACACACACATGCACGTCCTTTTCTGTCCTAATGAGGACTTTCTATTCATTACATTCATACCCCAACCCCAAAACCTAACTTTAATCCTCACATTAACCTAATGCTAATCATAACCCTAAAGCCAAATTCTAATCCTATACTAACTTTAACCATTGCCCTAATCTAAACTTAATTATAATGCTAATTTTAACCATAAACCCATATCCTAATCCTAAATAAACTTGAAATTTAACTATTATCTAATTCTGATGTTAATATAATCCTAAAACAAAATCCTAAGCCTATGTCCACTATACATTTAATGAATTTACCATTATTCTAACCTAATCCTAATGTGTATGTTAATCTTAACCCTAAACCAAAGTCCTAATCCTAAACAATTTTGAAATTCTAATCTAATGGATCCAGAACTAAACGAACTCCCTGAAAAAGTGGGAACCAACCAAAATAACCTCGCTCTACCGAAATGTTATCACTCTGAAGGTCAAACATTCAAACTGGTTCTCACAAAGATGGAAGCACAGGGATGAACACACACACACACACACACACACAGCAGCCCAGTTGTGGCATAGCTGTTGGTGTCTGAGGGGAAAACGCTGCGCTCCCCTTTGTTTCCACGTCAGATGGCATCAAGTTAAACAGGCAGATGCTTTTCACTTGACATATCCATCAACACCTCAGCAGAATAGTAACCCCTCAACTTTCTCCTCGTCTGGTCTGAGCCCTCCAGCCCTCAGGAATAACACAGACGTGTCAGCCCGTCTGCCTACACAATCCACAGCGCACTTAGCCAGGATGTGTCTGACCGCTGTAGAGACGCTGCACAGCCTGCTGCTGCGGTGCTGTGCAATGAGACCTGAGGACGGAGAGTTTGGCGGGTATGCATAATGCATTTGATGATACCAGCGCTCTATAAACTACAGAACTCATGTCTTCATTTGTGAGCATTTGAGAGATTCCCAGAGCCAAAAAATGTTTTGTCTAAGGGAGAAATGAGTGGGCTTTTCCGAATTCTTTCAAAATAATTTGACATTTTGATGTTTGTTTGTATATGAAAAAAAAAGAGATTTTCACATTTTTATGATCTGATAACAATAATTAAAATAATAATAATGATTATCATAATTGCTATCAATTAAGTGGTGAGCCACCCATGATGGACAGGACTTGCTGTGATTCTCTTTCCTTTTAATACATTTTTTGTCATCACTGAGCAAAGATAACAGATCAGCCAAAGAAATACACACGGGAGCTGTTAACCAGGTATTTTTATGGCTCAGCAGCAAGCTGGAATGATTCTACTCATAAATTTAGTCTGTTCCTGGTCTTTAATGTGCACTGCAATGTTAGCTTTTTGTTTGCAAAATAACTTTCAGTTGTTATTCCAGTCCCATTTACTTTATAAGGACAAATAGTAAAGAGGTTGTTAACATATAAACTAAAGGCAAAGAGTCCCAGAACTGATCCCTGGGGGACGCCAGCTGAACTTTCAAATAATGAAGAGAGATTTGATCCAATCCTAGTACACTGCTGTCTCGTAGTTAAATAGGACTCCATCTGATTCAATGTATTCTTAGAAAAATTAAAATGTGAAAGTTTGGAGAGAAGCACATTATGATTTACAGTATTGCAAACTTTGCAATACTGAAGTTATCTTTGATAGTGGACTCTACAGTACTCTACAGGAATTGCTGGCTTCCACTGAAAGAAAGTAGTATCTATCAAATACCAAATGACCAGTCCAAGAGCAAATTCAATACAAAATGAGAATGTGCTCAGTCTGTTTGAGGCACTACATGCATTTTTGCATTTGCAAAGACAGGTTAAGGCTTATTTTGAATTGACACTACTGGACTCGGGTGGGTTGTGGGTTGGTGTGTCCTCAAAGTCAGCAGCAGTGCCACTGAGTAAAGTACTGTCGACCAGTTGGTTTGATGTTCATCCATGCAAAAATAAGACTAAAAAGAGAATGTTTTTGTATTCGTGCCCTGAGGACAGTGCGCTCTGCTGATATGACTGAAGAATGCAATGTGGCAGTTTTCCTATAATGCCTATGTCCATGGTTAAGTATACATATAAATGGATTCTATTTATGGAATATTGATGATAATGATTTATGAACAGCTACACATTTGATGTTTTCAGCGTCATTCAGTATTTATAGGATTTAACTTGAAAAATGTATTTTGTCTTCTAGCTTTTGTATTTAATGGATTCACTAGATTATGTTAATATTTAACACCTGTATTCAGATGTATATCTTATACAAGGCAGGAAGGGATTTGCAATCCACAGACACTGATGAAGGCTCCAGAGCCAAAAATGTTCAGTCTGCCATTATGAGCAAATAATACATCTATAAATGAATGAAAATCCTGAGTGCAACCTGTTCTGTTTATGCTTAATATGCTAATCTGTCTAAACGCAGCAGCTTCCAAAACACTTATGACAGTAGTGGTCACATTTCTTGCACACTGGGGTTTTAATTATACTCAAATATCATAGAAGTAGAGTTGCTATGGAGGCAAGTCTTCTTGGTTGAGTTGAGCGTCAGCGTGCGGAGCGAAAGAAAGAAGCAGTTTTTTGGAGGGAAAGTTAGCTAACAGAACCTGAATAGCAAAGAGGGAATTCTGGACTGGACAAAACCAAAAGAAAAAGAAATTGAAGGAAAGGGGTACCAGAAATTTTTTTACAGCAATCATTCATCTGAACAATAAGCCACCAAAGCAGAACACGTCATGTTAGGTATGTTGCTACTGGAAGTTAGCCAGCAAGGGAGCATCATTAGCTTTGTCCCATTTCAGGAGCCGTCTCCTTCGAAGCCCACATTTCAAATCCAAATACTGGGTCATTAAGTCTGTTCCATTCCAGAGGCTCCGAGACATGCAGCCCTCTAAAACTGAAATCAGCACAGTCTTTGGTCAGACAGCAGTTTCCACTTGAGCCCTCCTCACACAGCTGACCCCACTAAAAACATGGTAGGCAGAGCAGATAAATCACAACATGATCAGTTTCCTCTTGCAGCCTTTTATGACCTTTTAAACAACATTTCATCTTTACACTGCACAGGAGACCCACCTGGAAACCACATAAACACCAAGTATTCATGTTTTGGGTAGTCTTTATCCTTGTGTCCTTTTTTATTTCAATATGTAAGGATTTTATTTGGTACACATGCCAATAGGATGATTGGGCCATCAGAAAACGCTATCAAATTGTCAACACTTAATGAAATTAGCATATTAATAAGGTGTTACTCAGTATTACTCAGAATTAAATTTTGTATAGAGTTGTGACAGCCGGTATTCAGACACTGGAGATATTTGCAAATAGAAGGATATGCAGCTGGAAATCAGCAAGCCTGGGGATGATTTTACTGTTTGTTGTACATTTATATTAGTTTGTGTTGTGTTATGACTATAACTATGATTATCTTTGTTATACATGTTATAACCACTGTTTTGAACATCTCATATTTTATCTGAGTTTCCAGGTGAGGCGTGCAGAACATCACAGTCCTCGGTCTTATTTAACCTTTTCACCCAAGAGAAGCTGCACTGCTTCTTCTTCATTTCATCCTAAATTATCATTGTGGTGTCACTGTTGGTGCATTAACACCACTTAGTATTCGGAGGCAGTGGGTGTTATTATATTTATGAAGTAAATGCAAAGTGTTCAGATCATGCAGTGGCATCCTGGTCTTTGGTATGCAGGGAGGGCGATGTATATTGATGTTTTCCATTGTTTTACTGACAACAAACTAACTGTGGATACACAATGAATAAGATCCTCTGCCCCGTCTATGAAGGCTGGAGTTGCTGCCAGCCCTCAAAAGCTGCAGTGAATAAGATTTGCAGCCCCATCATGTCATGAAATATGAACAGAACAGAAGAGCGTCTCATGCCCGTTAATTGAGATGGCATCGATTCACCTCTATTTGCCAAAATTATTATTATTTTGGTGTTGGTCACCAGCGGGAAATCTTCTCCGTGCACAGAAAGCAATTAATCAAAAGTCAATATCAACCCTTGAATACTACACTGTTGGATATCATCAATTTGTGAAGCTCAGCGTGTTCCAGGAGTTATTTTGTGATGAAGTGCTGTAATTTTCCTCCTTGGTGCACCCACTTTCCCTTAACCTTTCTCATCTACTCAGTGACCTCCTACATTTCCCAGAATGCCTTTCAGAATATCCCAGAGCAGGGTTTTTTGTGTGTGTGTGTGTGCTGTATTTGTGAGGAAGGTTGTGCAGTAAGTTTTTCTATATTAGCCACCAGCCACAGCAGGGAGGTCGAACACATCTGCATGAATTGGAAAATTGGAGGATGAAAATCAGTCTGAGCCAGCCCCATCTGCACTCAGCATGTAATGATATACATGTAAGTACAGTCAATCTGCCCCAGAACGCTGTGGAGGACTGTCTCACTCAGTTGACTCAAGGTGCTCGGTGACCTAGGGCATGTTTCAAATGTGTAAGATCGATGGACTTTTCAATGAACTCAGCCAAGGTTGGAATTAGCTTGCATCCCCGCTTTGTGGATCAGCGGCGCTAACTGACATTGACGTCTCGCTGGAGACTGCTTAGGCCTGCGCTCAAGTTTTGTGTCATAATGCACAGCGAGAATTAGCCGTCTTTATTCAGCGCTTACACAAAGATCTCGGCTGCGCCTTTTGTGAACAGAAAGTGGATATGACAGGAAAGGCCGTGAACAGAATGCTAGAGTTTTGACTGGAAGGAGTGCCAAATGTCTTCCTCTGTGATTACAGTTAAAGGGAAATCCTTATAGGTAAATGCATAAACTGGTAGATAATGAAAGTACAGTTATATGTATGTAAATATATGCTGTCTTTTTGGTTTTGACAAGTCTAGCATCTGTTTTCTAATACACTGCACAAATGGTGTCAACAGCTACAATCTCCAGATGAGGCTGCCTCCTCTTTGAAAGTGTGTGTTTGACTGTGTGTGTGTGTGTGTGTGTGTGTGTACGTCCATGCGTCTCAGCCTGCAGTTTGTGCTTCAGTGTGTTCGTTCTATTTACGGAGCGCGGCGCTTGAAGTGCCTCGGTTGACAGTGTGTATTTTCGGATGATTGTGTGGCAGTTTGACAGGCGGCGAGATTGCATGTTTGACCCCCTGAATCTCAACACTTCCTCGCCGCCGTCCCATGTGTTCGCCTGACGGTACATCGCAGGCATTCGGCCGAGGGCGCGCTCTGTGTTGCGACCTCGGGGATTATCATTATTTACCTTACAGGGGCCTCACTGCTCGAGCTGTGTGAGGAGTTTGAGTATCATCTTTGTGCTCCATATTCAACACAGATGAGGTGCAGCTGCAGGATCCTGTCAAGACGTATTGAAAACTATTTGAAATGATAAATTATTGGCATTTGTAAGTAAGCAACTCTGGTGTGCGGGCACTTAACACAAGACGAGAGCTGCATCACTGACCTTGATCACCAGCGCTGCTATGGACGCCCTTGACTCCCATGAATGTAAATGACAGACTATTAAAGGGAGGTTGAGGCGTGTATGCTGCACTTTGCCAGCGCCACACGGCCAAATTAAAAGGACATACATTTTAATAGGCACTGGCCGCATCCATGGCAGTTACTACTATCTGATTAATGGCGCAGCGCTCTCATTTCAATAGGCCATGAATAATTCTGCTTTGGTGCCAAAGTCATGATTAAGTATGTTCATCGTGGAAAAAAAAAAGAACGGGAAAACAGATGTATGAGTGGAAGAGGGAGAGAGGAGATTCACCTGGAATACCTGAGGACAAAGCTGTCAGTTTCAGTGTGACGTACAGTGACAAAGCTGGAAACGCTGCAGCGATGTTGAGGTGGCAGTCTGTCTCTCTTTCTGTCAGGATGAAAATTGGAACTGAAATCCATTACTTATGTGAAAGGAGCAATACCATAATGGAAAAAATACTACATTAAAAGTCAGTCCTGCCTTGAAAATTTCACTAAAATATTAAAAGTAAAGTCATAAATCTCCATCTTAACAAGTCATTTAGTCTCATATTCAGTGTTAGAATCTTATTTTCAAGGTGAAAATCTTCCATCGGGATGAGATAATCCCACTTGTTTCCTGTGTAGTTTCACTTGTTCCAGGAATTTGAATGAAAATGTTCAAACAAAGCAGAAAAAGGCAGATCAGCCCACTAAATAGAAATAATCAAGAGCCAGAACCTCGGCACTTGAGTGAATGTACTTGGTGTACATTTACTGTACTTGCCTCCTCTGGTGAATAATAACTGACTTGCACTGAAAGGAGGCCGATGTTGTTTCTGAATGGTCGCGGACTCACTTGCAGAATTAGAATCAGAAACAGGACTGAGGCGTTTAGCAGACGCTCGTACCCTGAGTGACTTACAATTAGTGCAACAGTAAATCTTTTAATCTCATTCACCCTGCCTGTCCCACTGGCGCTCCCTCATTACGAGCGCACGTTTTGCGGCCGAGGTTTGTTCAAAAAAAACACAGAAATTTAATTTTAACTTCTGGTCATGATTCCAAGGTTTCCAAAGATACCAACATATGTCCTGCTGAATTATATGGATATGTGTATGAAATGATCCACGAGGTTTTCTGCGTCTTTGACATAATGGAACAGCAGTAAAAACAGTTTCAATACTTCACTCAGTATTTAAGCAGGTTATAGCCTCAATGAAGCATCGGACAAGCAAATACAGAACATCTACGTGACATTATTGTATATTATGGAATTTTCCCCCTTAACTCTGCAGCTACTAAAGAGGAAATATGAGGAGAAAAATCAGAGTTCAAGTGTCTCTTTGCTTCCCCACACAATGACATCATGTCCTGCTCCATTGTGGAAAGCATCCAAACGTCAGCATCACCCCTCCCAGCTGTCTGCCGCTGCTTTTTGCCGCGTGATGATGAGCAGTGGGATGGACTCAAAGGACCAAACAGCATAAATCCTTGAGCCAACCATCTTTATGCAATGAATCTCCTCTCCTCTCTGCCCAGTGTCTCCATACAACACTGGGATTTACTGCTGACTCCGACCGTTTGTTCCCTCCAAAGTACACACGTAATTCTCCTGTGTGCTCACACCGTCATGCAGAGGCATGCAGCATCAGGACCACCAGAGCCAACATGGCTGCAGATCATCTGCACACTTTATTTCACTTGACCACTATCAAGAGACCATGTTTCACATTCAGTCCCGTTCCTCCTGTTCTGCAGAAATCAAGTCAACTTCAACAGCAAACAGACCAGGATCCTTAACTCAAGACTTAAATGTAGACTGTGGTTTTTCATAGAAGAAAGAAGAAAGAACAGAATTACAGCTGCAGTTAGCAAAAGTTTATCAGAATGATCACAAAAAATCTCAAAATAACTCAGATCAGATTCAGAAAACTATTGATCCCTGCAGGGAAATTGCTTAATTGCTTATTAAGATACTAAGTCATAATTTTGACTCAGAAAGTCATAGCTATTAGATGTTGGCAAATTGCATATCAGATTTTTTCAGCTATTTATTTTCATAGAAGAATGAAGAATGGGCTTCCATAGGACGCTGGTGGAAAATCTCATGTAAACAAGAAGGAAAGAATCAAAACTGAGTGAAATGTAAAAGCTCCTGATGATCCTGGTGGCTCTGTGGTCTCAGGTGGTCAGGTGGTCTGGGTTTGAATCTGGCCCAGGATGTTTGTCACAATTCTCCCTCATCCCTCCTGTCTCTGTCTGCTTCATTCTGCCAGATAAAGAACAGAAAAAACAACATTCCTGCCAAAACTACAGGAAAAAACAGTTTTATGTAATAATAATAGGAGTCTGCAGTTTCCTGACGTCACGTTACAAAATTGCATCGTGCGTGTTTAACTTTCATATGAGGAGCTGAGGACGGTGTCTGTCGAACCACTTCTGCTGCCATAGTTATGCCATCATATTATAAATAAGCTCCTATCTTCAACATCAGTGGAAGACATCGGCGTATTCATTGCTGTGGAGATATTTTTCCCCATTTTTTCCGCCCTCTCCTTGTCTTGATTGTTTTTTGTTTTTTTTCCTGTGTGTCAACTGCTGTTGCATCAAATCAAGTTATGATGATAGAATATGTGTTGCTATTTAAATGCTAATTTTACTTCCTCTGTCTGAGAAAAGTTTTCACTCTCTGGTGAGGTGGCAATAAACCAGCCGGCTTATCTCTGCTGGGCTCCGTTTTATGTTCAGGTAGCCGAGTTAATACCGTATGCAGATGATGACGGCAATGGGGAAAATACAGGAGACAAAGCTGGCTCAAGATAAACGCACCATTCAAATAACTGTCAAAATCAATTCTCTGTTTGTAAAAATAGGATACGGGACGGCCTCTCCCTGTTTCTGTTTTAACACACACACACATGCACATGCACATGCACACACACACATGCACACACATGCACAAATCCTCTCGCTTGAACGCCTGGGTAGCAGTGTCACCTTGCACCGGTGCTTGCTCCATAAATCAGAGAAGACTGTCACTAATCTCAGTAAAAGAGCGACTCACTGTGCTGCAAAAAAAATCTCCATCTTAACAAGTCATTTGGTCTCAGGAGTTAAAATCTTGTTTTTCTTCAGACGAGGTAAAAAAAAAAAAAATCTGCCAGTGGGATGAGATAATCCCACTTGTTTCCAGTGCAGTTTCACTTTAATGTTTCTGGGAACAAGTATAAATATGTTGAAACGAGGCAGAATAAGGCAGATCAGCCCACTAGGATCAAGAAAATGACACTTGATTCAAGAAAATTCTGGATATCAGTTGATTAGCATTGGAAACAAGTGGGATTATCTCATCCCACTGGCAGATTTGTGACCATATCTGAAGAAAAACACTGAATATGAGACCAAGAGACGAGTTACAATGGAGATTTTTTTGCAGTGTGCCACAGGAAATTAAAAAAAAGCAGTAAAGTTGCATGCTGTATTGGCAACAGTGCTAATAAAAAGCTTTGCGTCTACAATGCCCCGCATCCACAGAGACCTGAGTGTACAGTAAAACTTCTAAACGCCCCTATCAGCGCTCTTTTTTATTTTTTTATTTTTTTGCTGTGTTGGAGATAGGACCATATGTTTTCCTGGGCAATCAGCCTCCCTCGATAGCGGCATTGGAATGCACTGATAGTGTTCTAGTCTTGCTCAGATATTGCAGCGTTACACCGAGGAATTGAATCTCCTAGCAGCTGGAAGGCATCTGCTGCTGAAGTGTGGTCTGCTGTGTGTGGCACATCAGTGTGTGTTTCACTTATTTGCGAATGCCTGCGGTTTGTTTTTGTCTTTGCTCTCGTTTGCACTGCTTTATTAACTCATTTTTGGAGTAAGTAGCTTTAGCCGAGTCTACAGTACGGCTTGTTTGCTTGTGACACTGATTACCTCTGTGTGAGTTATTATTTTTTTATTTTTCTTTCCGCCAGACGACCTCTCGGCTCTTATCTGTGATTTATCCGGCGGTACCTGCAGTAAAACTGTCCACGATGAAAGGATTTGAATGCAAAAGCCTGGATTTGCCAGGCTTCATGAAATTGAGTTTTGTTTGCTGTTTCATTGTATAGGCTGTGTTTTTAACGCGGTGTCACCACAGACAGGCTAATCCAGATTTGTGTTATCGTGAGGAATGTAGACCTCGCAGGCCGGCGAAGCTCAATCATTTTGCCACCCAGTGAAGTCACCCATGGCTGCAAGCCTGCGCGTCAGATCCTGAAGTACCCAACAAAGAATCCACAGCCGAGTCATCCCGGCTCCTAACAACTCATGTTTTCATGATGGATTCCTTCCTATTCAAATTGGGTAAACAAACGCCTGCCAGAGAGTGGAGGCAGTGTGAGCATTTTTCATCTCCATCCATTAATGCTGTTTATATCGCCCTGTACCAATCCCCGGGAGACATGGGGAAAGCATCTCAAAACGCTAGCAATCAACATACACTATCTGCATAACTCAATTAGTGCTTCAGCATGACTTTGAATGTGTTTGTCGCCTTTTTTTCCCTCATTCTCCCCCACTTCAGTCCCCTTTTCTTTCCTTTCATTTATTTCAAATATCAAGGACTTGCTGAATGACAGGCCTCTTCTCTGTTCTCAAAATAGACAAGGACCAGAGGAAAAAAAAAAAAGAGTTTTAAGTATCTTATGGCAACTCTGCCTCATCACTTTAGGGGACATTCTGGAGATGTGGGAATGTAAAGACGTGAAATAATTTGCGCTCTCTCTCCCCCTGTTCCTACATACAGTAGCAATGGGAGAAATCCGTGCAAATGTGTGTACCTTGCCGGCTCTTCCCAGACACCACAGCGTCTCATAACGCTTGCCGTTTGTTATATCTTCAGCGGACCACGCAGCACACTGAGATCTATAGAAATCGAAGTCTATTTGATGTAACCATCTGCAATCTGCTGCCTGTTTTTAACCACAGGGTAGGGAACATAAAAATATTATTGCAGTACATATTGAGCAAGGGTCCCTGAGTATTCTGTATTGTACTTTTCATATAATCTCGTCAACTATATCAATATGAGAGCGACGCTGACTCTGCTCTCCTCGGAGATGAAAAATGCAGGTGGATAAGGGCGGCACGAGGGCTGTTAACATGAAACAAATGCACATAATGGACAGAAGAGACTTTTTCCCCACAAGCATTATTGACAAAAGTCAGGGAATAGGAGACGTATCTAATGCTCTCCCCGGACAGAGACTAGTGCTCAGCGGAAGATTTATTTGACATATTTATGTCACTGCATGACGAAATAGCTGCTGCATTGATAATGATATGTATAGTATATTCTTTAAGGAACAAGCTTACTTTTTGCATATCACTTTGGAATTTTATATTTGTGCAGAAATGATAAATCGTCACACATCCTTGCAAGAGCCTGATTTTCAATTTTTCTTTGTTTTTCTTTTTTGTTACGTACAAGATGAATTATTACTCTCGTCCCTATCTTTACACGATCCTCGTTGAGAAATAAATTATGAATTAATTAATGAATAATAGGCTGTCATTTTTGAAAGGTGCCTTACACAAAGCTTGTGGCGCAGCAGCATCATAACAAAGTAAATCAACATGGACCTGCACATTTTAACCCTTATTTGACCATGTAAGTTAGTAACCATCATTTCATATGGAGAGCAGCAGCCTTTAAATAGCTGCCCAGCGCTGTCACAGCCTTTTACTGTTGTTTCTGAATAACGATGGGGACATTAAATATTTAAAGGGACGTTTTTGCCCACAACACATTTTGTTCCTGCTTTGTGTGGGGAAGCAGATTGATTAGATATAAGATGTAATATGTCATTTGATTGGAATTTTTAAAAGTCCTTGCTCCTTTTACAAAGTATAGAAGTACTTTGAATTGATATTTTCTCTCACTGGAGGCTTTAGTCCATTCAGTCTATTCCACTGTACTTTATATTTACTCTCCACTTAACATGTACATTGGTGCTAATGCTTTTGTACTTTAGGTTTAAGTTTGTGTTCATAAAATATGGTAGAAACTGGATCACAGATTTTTCCATTCTTTTAACCTAATTCATACATTATGTATTCTTTGAACCTAATTTATACAATATGTACTCTGAAGTGTGTTGATGGTAGGCAGAAGAAGAAATTAATCAAATCGCTCCCTCTGTGTGATCTACTATGCCAGAAAATGCTAATTTGCTTCTGAGTGCACGTGCTTGTCGAGACAAAGCGTGTCTTCTCACACTGTGTCAAATTAACCTCCTGTTGCCTGCTGTGTGCAGATTGCTGTATGCAATGCACATTGCTTTATGAGGTGCAGTCCTAATTGGTTGAGAAGAAAGGATGGACAAGGGGAGGGAGAGGAGCATTAAGGATGATAAACCTCTCTCCAGGCAGGAGATATGAGGGTAATTTTTAGAGAGCAGAAAAGAGAAATAGAAGTGAAACTGTAACTCTCAAACCAAAGAAACTGTCTGGGAGTCTGCAGAGGGTGAAAGTGAGATCGTGTTGCATTTAACCAGTGCTTTGTTAAAGCATCATGCATGATTTTAATGTAACAAGGCTAGGTCAAAACCTTGTAAAAGGCAGGACCATCCATGTATATATTCTGTTCTTAGTGTGCAATACATTTGGAATGAGCTGCAGTCAGTGGGGATAAAGAAAAAACAGAAGAGGGAATGAAAAAATGACCGGGAGAGGGGGGAAGCACTGGTACTTAGGTGCTTTTTTTTTCCCCTCTCCCGGTCATTTTCGGCCCAAAGTCGGTCCAAAAAGCAGAAGATGATCAGAAAACAAGGAGGCTTTGTACTAAAAGATGAGCAAATACACTTATCAAACAGAGGGAATTAGAAAAGGCCACTCTCAAATAAAAGCCTGCCTCCATAAAAGGCCTGGTATGCTCTGCAGCTAAATAAAGACCCCACCCAATATTTGAGGAAATATGTTTTGGCTACAGGTGTGGGAAACAGGCCCATAAATATATCTTGCAAATAACCATGCAAAAATTGTAAAATCTGTTGGAATATCTTAGTTTAATGGAGATGCAATGAATTATATAACCCATCCACACTAACTGAGAAGCTGCAGATTCTTCCAGTTCGTCCTGATGAGTTCATGGGGTCAGTCACTGATGGGAATAAGATGACCAATCCAAACTGAGGAATCCAATCTAAAAGAGTCTCCTAAATATCAGCGAGTGAGCCCTCCACCCAGAGAAAGCTGGACTCCAGGGATCTTTGTGGTTCAGCCCAAATTTTCTACCTGGGCAGCCGGAGACGATCACCCCTCTCGTCCCGACAGCATTATTATGACTGAAAGGATGTAATGTAGTTTCTACCGGAGTGATCCAGTGATTTCAGTCCCATTCCATTCCACTTTATTTATGATTATTACAGTGTGCAAATCCACATGGGCATAGTCATTACCGAATAACCTATGCTAAAGTTTCACATCCATTCTGTCAATTCCAGCACTGTCGGAGTCTATGAGTGTGATTCATGAATTACAAACACTTTGTTCGGGACACTAACTCTAGAATATGACAAGAATGATATACCGCCTCAGTAATATATGAACGTAATAACGTAATGGATACTGTATAGATATATATATCATCCGGATTGTTCATTAAAATCACTGCCATGTACTGCAGTGTATTAAATCACAATATCAGCGTTGTCCTGCCATACTAGTTCTGTCTGGACAGAGCGACATTCATTTTGGATGGGCTGAAGATTCCTGTGCAACAGTAGAAATGAGCAGACCTTGCCAAGTCATACTAACACCAACTAAAAAACTTAATTAATAATAATAATGGTACTAATGGTTGGTACAATGGTTTTAGGAGACGTTAGATGGTAGGAACTATAACCGCTGAACACGTGTCCAAATTAAACATTTTAGATGTAAAGTTGCGCTCACAGGTGATAATGTTCTATTTTGGGCTGGAACTATTGATGATTAATCAATTAATTGATTGTCAGAAAATGAAACAAGTATCATTTTGATCAAGTAAAAATGCCAAACATTTTCTGATTCCAGCCTTACTAAGATCACTTGGGGTTTGAAGACATCACTTTGGGCTCGGATCATTTCCCATGAGTGTTTGACAGTATTTTTGCCTCTTTACAGACTAAATAATTAATCAAAAACAAATAATCAAGTTAAATCAACAATGAAAATAATAATATCATTGGCACAGCATGACCTGATAGGAAGCATAGGAAACTGACAGACAGTGTATTAGGAACTAGCTGACTAAACTTCAACTTTAAATGAAACTCAGAAATAGTTCACTGTCATCACCTTGCAGGATTTCTGGGTAATGAAGTCCTCAGGATTCAACCTCTCATTGCCCTGCATGCCAGAACTGCATGATATAAATTGCTTAAGGGCACACAAGAAGCACCTTCCCTGTTTTCTTCAGACTCAGCAGCCCTGTGAGCCCGAGCTCTCCTCTGTAACCTCGAGGCTCCTGCTGCTTCGTTCTCGAGCGCCGGCTCATCTTCCACTTTGATCACTTTGTCTCCGCAGCCTCTCAGCTCCGCCGAGCTTTATTTACCTCGGACAGTGTCTCCGCTTTCAATTTTGCACTGTACTGACCATGGAGGCCCCAAATCATGACCGGTCTCTTTCTCATTAACCCCCATAACTGAGCGTGCCGCCGCGGTGAGATTGATGTTATCGCTCTGATGATGAGTTTCGTTTCAGAGTAATCGCTCCAGCCTTCGCCAAATCACTGGGCTGAATGATCATGAGCATTTACACTTGGAACATCTGTCGCACCGGGCTAGTTTTGAAGCTGCTGCTGTTTTAATGATTAGTTATCTATTGATCAAGGCGCGTTTGTGTTTGATCTATCAAAGTGGCTGCTTGTTTAAGGCAGGGGAGATAGAGAGGCTGATTCTGCCTGATTCCTTCTGATTAAGGGGCCACTGTAAATACCCCAGACCCTGTTCCCCTCCGAGATGCTGCGCTGCTGAGGAGGGCCTTGATCAAATGGAAGGAGGAGATTGATTATTCATGGGTCTGAAGTGTGTGCATGGGTGTGTGAGGAGTGTGTGCATGTGTGTGTGCATGTGTGTACACTATGATGTGGCTGTTGCTCAGTATGTGAAAGACAGAAAGTGAGAACATGCGAGTGTGTGTTCGATGTGAGCGTAAACTCTCATGCCACATGTGAGCAAATCAGGCTGCAGCCAAGTCAGCACTGAAATTACTTTATGAATTTTCTTTTCATCACTTTTATCACAAAGCTTTACTGACAACAAGTTAGAGGAATCCATCTCAGGAAATGCACACATTTCCTGATTTGAATCAAGCTTTAATTTTCTCCAGTTCCTGCAGGTTGAAAACACTCACTGGACCGACAAAAGGTGCTTGAGTTTTGTGCCAACTGTTAGCCTGTGGCTCACTAATTGCACATCCTGTGTGGCCAAAAGCTGCTGCAGCTCTGCACCTAAAGGTCTTGCAGTGAATTACTGAATAAAAATAAATAAAATCAGCCACCTAGTGTGTCCTAATGCAGAAAAGCTTGCTTTAACAAGTCAATGGCCTAAAGTCATTATAGTAAACATTTTCCTATTTGTCCTATTTGTATGAGGCAAGCATTTTAGTGGCGTGTGGTGCGTGTGTGTGTATTATTCATTTTTATCTACAATACATTACTATATAGTTTGAATATGATAAAATGCTGAAATATGAGAATCACCTTCACTCCAAACAACATTTGATTTTTATATGTTTGCTGTGTTTTTCAAGTCAGACTGTGTTTTGATGTTGAGGATGATGAGGATTTTGACTCAAACTTGCATTTAGTTTTCCAAGCTAATATGCTTTTTACCTGCCGAAGCAGAATAACATGATAAAGTCTGTGTAGCGTGTTTTTATGTGCACAGGAGACGGCGGCGCGGTGCTGCAGCTGGAGTGGAAACCGGTCAATAAAGTGCTCCAAACGTCTGCTATCGCAAGGGTTCAGGTATAACAAGTCTTAGCCTGCCGAGGTCACTGCATACTCAAACTGAAATATATATTTCAATCTCTGCTCCATCTCCCACTGTTATTGTGCACTGTAATGAGAGCAATACCCATCGACCTTGCTAGCCCCGACAGCATTTTCACATGGGCGAGGCGGAGGGGGCCGGGCTCGGTTTTGGGTGAGATGAGACGCAAGGTGACGCTGCGAGGTTCACTGGCCAGACAATAAAGGTCAGGCCGGGTGAGTGGCGATGGAATAGCGGGACGGGAAAAAACAAAACAGCAACAAAGTGGAGCGGAGACAAACAAAACAAAAACTGGCTGCGACAGGATTGAAGGACAGAGAGGAGTTTGAGCCGGAGCGAACTCAACCAACACGTGGATTAAAAACACTATAGATGGTATCAGTCATTAAGACCGCCGCTTCTCTGCCAGCCATCACTTTGTGTATCCACGTGCCCGGTGCGTGTGCCCACTCAGATGGAACTGTGGGTAATTAGTATCTGCTGCATGCAGCCCAGTCGAACAGCAATGTTTGATTTGGGTGTCAAAACACATTAAACTGAATGACACCAAACAAGAACGCTGAAGCATTTTATTCTTATAAATGATCTGTGAAAGCGCCTGGCGCATTGTGAATGATTGAGATGGCGGGGGCGAGCTGATGAGCTAATTGTGATGGAGGGATAGGTTGATGGTTTTGGATGGAAGCTAAAGAAAAACAAGCGCACGGGGACTTTGATAATGGCCGTTGTACTGTAGAGCGCCGCTTCTTTGGGAGTCCCATGTGGCCCCGTCTCCCCTCACACTCATCCAGCCAGGCGTCTCTGCGCATTATGCATGATCTTTCCCTGCTCCAGCGATAACACATTTATTTATTAATCCAATAGCATCACAGAGATGGCTGCATAAGCATCAGAAGACCGCGTGAGCCGAGCACCGGGTGTCAAAATTCATCAGGCTGATTGTCAATTGGCTCATTTAGCATGCCACAAAGAGCCACAACAAAGTTGTCAGTCTCCAAAAAATAAAAGATCAAAAGCGGCTTTTTTTGTGTTCAGTGAAGATGTGAAGAAATTTGAAATCAGACTGTGTGATTGAGTTTTGCTCTTAGTGTAAGAAAACCATGATCACAAATCAATCCCAGTCGTCTTATAATGTTTACAAGATGGAATAGATTTCACTTTGAACACGTTTTGATGCTTAAATTTTCATGCTTTTACTTTTAGAATGAGATTATATACCTTATTATGCAGTTGTAATCTTGAGCATTTGACACAGTGAATGTCAATACAGTTTTAAAACTGTATCTGTATGCGTTCTCACTACCTGCTGGGTTTTACTCAGCCATGATATGTGTCTCCTTTTGCAAATGCCTTGTAATGTGTGTTGAGTCAGGAACAGACAGCGGACCGCTATTTAGTGTAATTTGTATGTTAAATATACTGCATATGTGAGCTGATGGAAAATTGGAAAGGTTAGACCTTCCAATATGCCTGGCCTGATAAACCTGGAACTGGAAACGTGGCCTCTGTGATGTACCAGCTGTATGGTGCTTGCAG
>OMLF01013059.1:28311-39185 GCA_900302615.1 Holocentrus rufus | reverse complement strand
GACTGGGCTTGTCCTTTAATGTTTGCCAGGGCCAGAGTTCACCACTACACACATGGCGAGGGAGAAGCAGCACTGCAGTGGGCGGATCATAACAAGAGCAAAGGTCGCTAAGAAGGTAAAGAAGGAGGGGTGGCGAGGTTTGCACTGCCACACCACTTATCAGTCATCGTGCACATGTGTGTACAGTTTAATGAACAGCAATGCAACGTCACCAGCCCAGCCCTGTTGTTAGCTGCGTGGTGTGTGTTTACCCTTCATGGATCATGTACATAGACTCAGCTGAGGAGGTTGGGAGGGTTTAACACTTGGCTCTGCAAGATATTTTTATGGCAAGAACTGATGCTGTATTCTCCAATCACTGTGCTGCATTTAGTCTTGTTAGTACACACATCAAGGTACAGGCCTACAAACAGTCGTTATCATGGTTTTAGAGTGGTTTGAGAGACTTTGCTATGCAAGAGGATGACTGAATGATTACATTAAGTATTAGTTTAAATGCTTTCCAGACCATGCATTGAAAATACACAGACAGCCAGAAGTAGCAAGACTACAGTAAGGTCTTCAGGACAGGCATGACATTTCTGCAGCCTGCAGCTGTGGTCCAGAGGGGCAACTAACATACCTAAGAGACATTCTTGATGTGAGGCCCGCGCTAGAATGTCCGCTCAGATCCATAAATGTGTCAGTTTCCTGTGTGGTGGTTATGCAGAGAGCAGTGGCTATGTTATAGTTTGGTTTGGCTGCGTCAGATCAATTACTTAATACCACTTCAATATTCCACAGTCCAACACTCTGGCACCCCAAAAACCCAGACAGTCGTTTTAGCTCCTGGGGTGCTTCTGAAATTCATTACAGCCCACAACCAGTGCAGCCATAACAGAAAATTTAGAAAAAAATTAACATGATCATAATGCTGCCTTAAAGTGTTAGTCCACTAGTTTCAAACATCTTAGTCACATTAAACCTGCTGGATGTATCATGTTGCAATATGCTGCCGCTTCCTTGAACAGCACTGATCCTGCACATTAGACAACCGTTGACCTCCATTCATATGACTTATTTCTTGGAGCAGAGAAGGAATGATGCTATCATACCATTTCCCCTTTTTTAGAAAAAATAGTTTGCCACTCTGTTTGACCCATTTTTTTTTAACCTTCTTAAGAACAAGAATCCAGATAAAAAAAAAAAAAAGAAAAAATGAATGCACATGGATCTGTGTTTACATATAGATCAAACAAACAGGCAGAATAGTCCAGTTGAAGAAGGGACATGCAGAGTGTTCACCCTCGTTTGAACCAAGAGTTGATCAGGGCTCTGTTTCACGACCAAACTAACACTTGACAGGAGGCTCTGATGTGTTTATCATTCTCATGTTTAAAGACATTTTTCCTCATACACCAGTCAGTTCATATGCTTTCTGTATTTTTTATCAGTATTTTATATAAATACTGTAGGCAACAATGGCTGATAATACTAACTTTTGTAGAAAATACATAAAAGGGAACAGTTCTTGTTTATTGTGAAAGGACACTTTTCTAAGGTCCATCTGGCATTGGAATTGAAATTATTTTGTGTTATGATTTGCTTCACTTAATTCGATTTTAATAGTGAGTGTTCATGATTTTAACTGCATTCTAGTGTTACTTTAAAAGCTATCTTGAATCACGAAGATGGTGGTCTGATTTCAAACAGAACTTAGGCTACAGATAAATAGACTGACATAAAATATCTAGGTTCCGGTTTAGCTATATCCTGTGTATAGCATGGAGTCATGCTCTGCGGCTGTGCCCTACATTAGCTGCTGACAGGAAAAAATGATATGACCTTAAAAAGTAGCTGCCAGCTGCCTCGCAGACCACATAAACCACAAATTTAAAACTGCACATTGAAGTGCTTTCTTATTGTACTGCTGTCTGCTCTATGAATTTCAGTGTTTGCATGTAATTGCACCATGTAAAAAAAATAAATAAATAAATAAAAAGTTTTGCATTTTAGCTTTTAGCTTTAGTTCAGTTGCCGTAGACAGTTTAAGCAAATCTGGTAGCATAATAAAGTTCAGAATCAGAATCACTTTTTCTGCATCATGGAGAGTATTAATATTGAAAAAAAAACTTGAAAGTATGATGATTTGCTGTTTGATGACAATGTAGCATGAGAAACAATTATTTATTTATTTAGTTATGTTTATGACATTTTTTATAGTCCATCCATCACATGCCTTCTTTACAAACATATTTACATGTCCTGCAGATTTGTCAGAGGTTATTTCAGAGGTTGTCTGTCTCTTATACATTAATGGGGATTGTATCCGGTTCTGGCATAAATCCTACTGTTCTTATCAGCCATGTCCTCCAGTTTTGATGGTGGAAAGGTGCTCGGCTCTCCCAGTGGATGGGAGCTGTTGGCTAAATATGAAACTCCTACTACTTCCCACTGCTCCCGCTATCCGCTACACCTCCGTCAGACACACACAGAGAGCCACGCATTCATGATCTCTATCTGGAAGAGGTCAGCAGAGATCAGATGAGGTGAAGGCTCACTGTGGGCGTTGGTGGTCTGCTGTAGGTAGAGCAGAAGAAGGCCTCAACAGATTTGATCATCACCATCTCTGAGAATGAGACATTGAAGGAGCTGAACGAGACATGGGTATGGGTATGATCTGAGTGTGTCTCCTGCTGCCCTTGTGGAAATGTAATAGTCTTTGTAGCATGAGTTTTGTCTGGTGGCTGTTTGGGTTTCCTGTGCCTGTCTGGTTTAAAAGTTTAACAGGGAAGAGAAAGTCTAGGTATAGAATAGTATAGTATAGAAAAGATGATTTCATGTAAAATGAAACTTTAAACTCTCTTAGAGTGGGATAGTAATAATAACAACAACAACAACAACAACAACAATAATAATAATAATAATAATAATAATAATAATAATAATAACTATAATGTACAGTCGTGAGGAAAGTTTAAAAATAACAAGACTGATGATATTCCTTAGATACCAAAATGTAAAAGGAGTTATGAAAATTCCAAACTTCAGTATTTCTGTATATTCCACTATATGTGTGACCACATCAGTCTCCCAAACACAAAAATCAAAGCAATAAGTGAAAGTTTATTTTTCTTTGTGAATACAAATGTTTGGTTGTGTGTTACAAAGAACTTTATGAGATAATTATAAAAGTTGATTTACTGATAAAAAATATTCATTTGTGTTAAATTTCATGAACAAGCTATGCAATCGGGTTACTATTGGGATTCAACAGAGACGTTTGATGTGTCTGAAGCTGAACATCAGTTTCATTTACGAGCTGTGCTGAGTTTAAAGCAGTGGAACTTGACTGTGGGTGATCGACATCCGTAGAACAAAAGTGACAACCTCGCTGGAGCAGCTGTCTGATCTGAGCAGAAAGGTCTATATTTCCATGGAGGTAAACCAAAGGATTGAGGGCACTGTTCAGACACACAAGGCCACGACTTATCTGATGAGCAATGTAGACTTCGTTTGACCACCGACGACACTGGCCCTGTTTCAACAAAACTCTTGACCAGAGGTTCAGGTTCTTCAATACATGAAAGGGAATGTAACAAATGCAGAACAGAATAATCAAAATGATCAACAACTTTAAGCTTCTCTGTTTCAGTACCTTCTCAATGGTATTTTTTCTGCAGAGTATGACAATCATGTGTCCATAGCAACCCAGTGTGATGAGGAATGGGATAAAAAACCCAGTGACAGTCCATCCAATGCTGTACTGCAGGTAATCCTCAACATATTGGTCAGAGGTGGTTTCAAAACATTTCTCAGATTTGTTTTTATAGTTTTTGGCGAAGAACATGTCTGGAAGACTTTGAATGCCCACCAAGACCCAAACCATTACTGTGATGACCACAGAGTGGGTGACCGTTATTCTTCCCATCACTCTCATTGGGTGAACAATGGTCAGGTACCTGTACACACTTATACAAGTGAGGAATCCAATGCTGCCATATAAATTCAGGTTGAAGCAGAATCTGGTTACCTTGCAGAATACATCTCCGAAGATCCATTTGCTTTTCAGAAAATGGTACTTGATCAGAAATGGGAGCGTAAGCAGATACAGAATATCTGCAAGTCCAAGGTTGAGAACAAAAACATTGATGATCTTAAGTTTTTTCCACTTCTGGATCAAGGACTTCAATCCCCAGCCATTAGCTATCAGGCCTACGATCAGCACCGTGATGTAAACAGCAGGCAGGAATCTTCGTGGAAAGTCAAAAGTAATTCGCTCACAAGAGGTGTTCCTCATTCTGTCTTCAGTCAGGACAAGTCCCTTCTTTGTAGAGTGTGCTCTTGTATTTTCTAGAGATGGTAACTGGGTTATGAGTGCTAGAATGAAAATGACTGGCTTTTTGTTCATGAGAGACTTCCTGTTTTAAGACCTGCGCTCTGCATGTTTGATTTTTTAGCACCTGCCAGTTAACAGGAAATGAACCCTTGAAGTGGTTAAGTTTAACAGGTTTGGCCTGTCAACCGTTTAACACATCCCAATTCTAATTCTGAAAGTAATGAAGCACAAATGGTGTCTCGGTTTTCTGTGAAAAACCACGCATAGCCCAAGCAATTGACTAGAATCAGCAGATCAAGAAGATGTGCATCTCTTCATGCACATGGTGTGAAATGCATTTTTTCACACCTCTGATGCTACAGGGGAAAACACAAATTAATTTAACATAACCCATAATATAGTACACAGTGCGACCATTTTAAATATGTAAGTCATCCTGCCATCCCGACTTTTGCAAGATTTGATGTAATACCTGAGACCATTTTACTAAAAGTCATATTTAATAGTATTTTTGCAGCTTTATCACAGCTGTAGATTTAGTCATATAATGAAAGTGACATGCTATTCCTTTATTTTTATGTAAAATAGCCATATACCAGCCTCATTTTTGTCCTGCTGGCAGGCAAAGCTTTAGGCCTTGGGATGGCTATGTCCCTCTGCCTGTCTGTCTGTCTGTCTGTCTGTCCATCCATTGGGAATACTGCCCCAAACATTTGGTGACAAAATTCATGCTCCCCAGAGGGTGAACCCTGTCAGTTTTGGTGACCTTCTGGCCTTCTCTCTAGTGCCACTCACAGGTTAAAATGTCAACTTTGCCTGGGCTTGTGCTTGTTTTCAGAGGTGGAATTCAAATACAACATTTTAATCCATGTGGAATTCTGGGGATTTGTGACGACTCTTTGGATACATTTTCAGATACAATGCAACCATATCAGAAATTAACAGTGCATAAAGAGTTACCTCGTTGTTTCGCATTAGTTCTACAAATTATTTTGCTGCGCTGGCATTGTGAAGGAGCAGGAGAGGGGTGATGATGTGTTGAAGGTATCACACTGTAATGCCAGTAATGAGTGATTAGAATTGTCTATAGGAGGAGGAAGCAGTGGAGTGGTCCCCATGCATGACCAACACATCTTCCAACACATGGGACCACATAAGTCGTTTGTTCCTACCCTCTCATACGACTCACAGAACAGACTCACAGGAGTGCTTCTTAAAGGCGAAGCACACATGTACAGACAGAAAAACAGTCACTGTTTGGTTACAAATAGGCACCAAAACTAATGGGTCAGGTTTAGGAAAACGTTAAGGTCATTGTCATGGTGATTTTTGGGGGAAGGATGCTCTGGCAGGGCAGGCAAAATTTTTGCCCTCATTCCCAAATGTACTAGAACTGATAAATGAAAAAAAGAGCATAATGAGATAGAGATACAGAAAAAAGGCTGTCTGAGATAATAAATCCTCATGTGAAGACAGAATGGCACAGATCCAAAATATCAGTGATGAGCTTTACTCAAAAAAAAGAAGAAAAAGAAAACAGAAAGAAAAACGGGAAACTGAGCATGAAACATGAAAGTGCCTCACCCATGTGCTGCATGTGTGGGAGTGAAAGTGAAATCCTGCACTTCACCTACTACTTCACCTGAAATGACTAAGTTGCTCATGATAGTAATTCTAAGTAAGTCTAACTAAGTCAACTAACTAGCTAGACTAACAAGAGTATGTCTAGATTCAATTATTGAGTGCTCTGTACAATTTTTTTTGAGTTATTTAATCTAAAGTATAAGTGTAGTACACTAAAGCAGTATTTGTCATTACAACATACAATTCCCATTCCACTTTCCATAAGTTCGACCTTTCAAGGTGAAGATCAAAGGTCATGTGACCAATAGAAAGGTCATATCTTAGACCAAGTTTACTGCAAATTGTATCAAAACTGTTCGAGGTAAGGTGCACACACACACACCCACACACACACACACACACACACACACACACACACACACACACAGGACTGAAAAAATAATACTCCCGCTTGTACTACCACATGTATGGTTATAATTATATGAATGACAGGTTGTGCCCATTCAGACCTTGTTAACAGTGATGCTGGAAGCTCACACCATGTTGCATGAATAAAGTGTATTATAAGCTATCTTTGCACTGAGTAAAGCAGTCAAATGCTTCAACCTTAAATTTATTCTGAATTGACATTTTTATATTCTGCTCATGCTGGTGAAGTCCCAGTTTCGTTGTCCTAAGCCTAAACAGTAGATCCAGTGCAGTCCACTAGGTGTCAGAATGTCTTACTAAAAAAGCAATGTGATGGAACTGAAAAAGTCTTACAAGTGCACCACAGCATGTTTGAATGTAGAATTGTGAAGACGGCATCAATAACAGGTAGTCATTAATTTGCCTTCATTTAGAGTGGGAATACTCAAAAAAACATTTGTTGTGTTGTGAAATTTTGCAGGCCTCACATAAGTTTATGAGCATGGAGGAAAATATCAGTGTTGTGCAAAATAAAGTGATGAATTATCAAGTGAACTATTGGAGAGGGAATATAAAAAAAACTGTACACCGGCAGGTGCAAGCTGGGGATGAAATTACAACTGTCATTTAAACATTAGTGCCGTGCATTAGCCATGGGCGAGAAAAAAAGTTAAAGTGAAAAATGAAAATATGGACATGTTGATACAAAACTATGAATATTACGATACATAAAAAGCACAAACCAAGACAATGCGAATACACAAATAAATCACTGCAACATGAAATGAAAGAGTGAAAACAATTTGTACTATACATAGGAAGCTAGAATTATTTACAACGAAACTGAGAATATTAAGAAAATAAGTGCAATATCATCTGGCTACAAACACATAGATACAAATGTACAGGTTAGATGCTCATAGATGTTCATAAACAGTATTTTTCCAGGCATTGGTTGGTATTCAGTGAGTAAAATTTGCATTCGATGAACATATATTGTGATTATGTTTAATGTGATATTTGCTCTTAAAGTCATACTTGCAGATCAGCAGTGTAAATATGTCTTTCAAGCTAAAACATCTTCATGAGCAGTAAAATGACCTCAGTTTCAGTTTATAACTGGACAAGAAGAAGTCTGTATGTACAACTCCAGAGTTATCAGAAATGTGACGTCCTTTTTCCAGATTTGCTAAATAATTCTGATTTTGAAGTCTAAAATAAGAATATAATCCCAACTACTTATGGCTTCACGGGGCAGGAGTATACAGGAGTTGTGAATTCTTAGTGCAGACTGAGTTTTTCCAGTTGTGAGGACTTTCATCCCAACTTGATCACAGTTCATTACCCACTACATCATTTTCTTTTTCACTGTCCAATGCTAAGAGGATACTTAGCTGCATCCATTTTAAATACATTACTGTGTATCCCCCTATCTTGTCCCATGTGGACAAGCTTCAGTGACGGAGAAGCAGTCAGTGAGTCAGTCAGTGCTTTGGGCCAGTCAAGGCCTGTATCCCCACAGAGCAGGGTTGTTGTACGGTGAGTGGGGGCAATTGTAATGACACACGCACGACTGGATCATCATCACAGCCCGCTGCATCAGTCTGCCTGTCGGGCAGCGGAAGGTCACCTCTGCGGTGTGGGTTTGGTAAGGGGTGCAGCAGCGGGAGTCAGTGCACTGCCCGCAGTAACGGAGCCGGTAGGAACGAGTGCTGTAACAGCCGTGGTGGACGAGCCGGATGGGCACCGGTGACCTGTAGCTGGCCTTACAACGTCCCCGCTGTCCCCACTGTGAAAACACACACACACACACACACACACACACACACACACACAAACACACACAAAGTTCAAATTGAAAGATCTGCTATTAGTAAAGAAAGATGTACAATTTAGTGAAAATTCGATTGTTAGTTATACAAACTTTTCTGAGAGGGGGAACTGCTCCAAAGGAAGACTATCTTATTGGCTGAATTAGACCTCAGTGGGCGGAGCCAAAAATTTTTTGTTTTTGGAGCACCAATTATCTAACTGACTGACTTGTGGTCATGAGTGAATGGAAAAACAAAGTTAGAACAAAATAATAAGAGGGAATAAAAATGTAATAAAAATGAGCATAAGGGTATGTAACATTGCATTATGTAATAATGACACATTTTGTTATAACTTATTACATAATGCCATGAATTATTACATTTTATATTTTTTTAAAAAGTGCAACCCTCACTTTATGTAATAATCACCACATTATGTAATAAGTTATTACAAAATGTGGGACAACCTGTTATATTTTGTGCTCAAAAGGTTTATTACAAATGTTTTTACAAAATGCAGGTGTTGTTACATAAAAAAGGGAACATTTATTACATTTTGTAAAGCTATTCCATAATGCGTAGTTACATGGGAGAGGATGAGAGCCTGGGTATTCAGCTTGTTTGTAAGAACTCACCGTGGGTATCCTGCGGGGAGGCTGGACTGTCTGGCACGGCCGCACCTTACAAAGCCTCGTCTGCATTTGCAGCCTGCAGGCAGAGTTCTGGTTGGACACTCGTGTGGAGACGCCAGCCCCACAGCTCTGGGAACAGGCACTCCACTGAGTGCTCTGCTCGATGCAGGTGGAGGCGGGTGGGGCCAGACTGATGGGACTGTGGCCCGCGGGGCCAGCTGGCCACAGCCTGTCAGGTCTCGACGCTAGAGGATGGCCAGAGAAACATTCAGAGTAAGAAGCAAGTTCATAGACAGAACGCCTCTGCAGTTCAAGTTGAATGCATCAATTCTTTTTTTGTGGCAACAAACTGAAGGACAATAGTTGATCCATCCGATGCGGGAGAGCTTATAAATAGGCAAAATAGACTCAAAGCCTTGTTTGGTGATTAAAATGAGACTTATGTCCTGATGAGACACTGACTGAACTCATTCACTTCAGTCACTCACTTCCAGTAACTTTAATGACTCAATTGTCTGATGTTCACAAAAAAATTCAAAACAACATTGTTATGTGAAGAGTTCCTTCCAAGATAGCATGCAAGTAATGATAATCAGCTGATCTTTTGGCATGACATCACATTCTTCTTAGGTTCCGAATTCAAGAACTTTCAAATGGAACAAAATGTTCCGTTGCTGTTCACATAATGTAGTGTGGCTGGGACAGCACTCCAAATTCCAGATGCTTTTGGAGTGGCCTCATTTGCCTAACACACCCCCCCACCCCTCCTTCTCCTTCGTCTCCCTTTTGGACCATTGCAGTCTCCACTTGGCTTCATATGTTTAATTGTGCTTAGCTGTGGGGGTTGTTATGAAACGAGGAAACTTGGTGGCTGGGAAAAAACTGATGTTTTGACTGTTCCAAAGACGTGCGGGTTATATTTGGACTTTTAGAGTTTTCTTTTGGTCAGACACACCCACTGCAATGCAAAAACTACCCCAATAAAAGCTTCCAGACATGACCATCAGTGAAAAATCTCTTATAAATGAAGGAAGCATAATATTGTCTTATGGACTGATGCCCAATGAGCAACATTTGCAATTGAAGCATCCAGTGGTGTGTGAAAATACATCTGGCAGCAGTCACAACAGCACTGGGAAAGTTCTTGTAAATGTCAAGCTGTTATCGGGATAATATCGTCTATTGCTGCTGCTTGTGAGGAATCTGCAGAAAATAAAGAAATGCACGCATCAGAGGACAGATTAAACATCCATCCATTCTATTCCGTACTGCTCATTTACCTGTGATGGCATCCTGAATGACGGTGTTCTCCAGGTTCTCGCACACCCACTCCTTGCAGCACTTCCCTGGTAGCAGAACGTGCTGTGGGTTGGGGCAGTCCGGGGTGGGTAGACGGATGTCACTGGGACATGTCGGCACACAGGTCACCCCTCCACCCCTGCAGTGGCAGTAGGTGTCACAGGAGGGCTGGAACGACTGGCCATCCTGGTAAGTGACTCCGTTCACCTCACAGACCAGATCTTCCTGACCTGTAGAATATTAAAGCACAGACGCCTTTTTTTTTAAATTTCCCAGCCGGGATGGGGTACACAGCAGCCACACCTGAGCTTTCGAATGATGTGGGGAAACCCAATTAGGAAGGGAGAAGCTAAAGTTAGGGAAGAGAGGGAGGGGTGGAGTCTTGAAAAAGGGCGAGACAGCAGAGGGAAATGAGAAAGAGACTGAGGACACAGGAGTGGCTGTCCCTGCCAATGGTTATGTAGTTATATGGTAAACCAGGCCCATCTACGGAGAAACTGAGGAATCTGTTTTTCAATCTGTGTGTGTTGTCTCTGCAATCTGTCATGCTCAAAGGCCGGTCATTAGAGGAAGTGTGTCAACAGCGGCCCTGGAAATAGAAGCTGAGCCATTTTGTCAAGGCCCCGCCGCCCGGCCGGGACGCCACGCTCGGCTGAACGGGCTCTAAACAGAACTGTGTGTTTGCCCCGCTCATGCAGGCAGAGTGAGGCTCCATCACCCCCCCCCCCCCCCCCCCTCCTCCCCCCCCCCCCCCCCCCCCCCGCTCGCCCCCCCCCCCCCCACCCCCCCCCCCCCCCCCCCCCCCCCTCTTCCCCCCCC
>OMLF01013059.1:0-21995 GCA_900302615.1 Holocentrus rufus | reverse complement strand
GCAGGGTGGACACACACACACACACACACACACACACACACACACACACACACACAGAGCCAGGGCCTAGCCAACATGGAGGACTCCAGTGCTCCAGTGGTAGCCGAGATGTTTTTCTTAGTAGGAAATGACACCTAGATTCCAGGCATTCCGGCTCGATGTGTGAAAATCCCACAGTGTTGCCACAGGAACACTCCGAGCCCACGATAAGGACATCAGCCTGACCAAAAGGTCACCTCCTGACGTACGCAGGGCCGAGGTCACTCCCCCGACCGCTGCGACAAAGGAAAAGCGGAGGTCTCCCAGACTTTTCCCCACACCCACTCAACATGATGACAGCTGCACTGACAGATTTATCAGCAAAGGTAGAACCAACCGCAGAGCAAAATGCTGCTGCAGTGCCTGCAAATGACAGCATACTGAACCTCTGCAGCTTCACGTCATTGTGACTGGACCTCAGATTATGACAATGGGAGGCATGTGCATGTGTCAGTTTGGTTTAATTGTGATTCAGTGTTCACAGATCTGATTTAACACTGAAGATTTGATTGGCAACACCAGACCAGATGATAAAGACCTTTTTACACAGCAAACAAAAGAATGGATATCACAATCTCATCTGCTCCACAATATTGACTCGGTTTGTCTCAGCTCGGGTTCACACAGGTAGCAGAGGGTGTTTGCTGAAAGCTGTTTGCAGCAACGCCGAATAGAAATAGCCTTGTGCATTCGTTGACACACCTAAACCAACAACAACACATCCATTTCTAGTCGCAGTTACTAAAAATACACGAGAACAAATAAATAAGGAACAGGGATTCAATTCATGTCGGCAGCCGCTTCCTACCAGGGCACGCAGTGTCAATATTTTTAGCAAAGATTGTGCACTAACTTCAGGAGGAGGGGAGATAGACTTTGCTGACATCTGGGCACTTCCAACACACAGGAGGACCACAGAGTATTCAGGTGGGGGCTTTTTATCCTGCAAGCCCCTGCTGGTAAACTGAGTGTTTTGGTATCCACAGTGGGAGATAGCATAGCTGTGAGCTGATGATACAGGGAATATGACACAGTGCAAAGGGAATGTTGTAAGAATGACTAAACTAAGCATGATGGATGACATTTTTCCTTCACTCTGGGAACCAAACTGTTTGAGATCAGCATGCAGTCTACAGTTTGGTTGTTTGACATCGGCAATGGATGTTCACACAACTAATCCTTGCATGTGATCATCTGATCATCAAGAAATAAATATATGCTTTATGCAAAAATATTTTTGCTGAATTAAGCAGTGGTTTTCAGGCACTTCTGGGTAAACAGGGTAAAAATGAGATCCCGAAAGCAATGATAACACATAATCTTACTTACTTTTCACTGACAAAGCAAAGTGTCTCTAAGTAATTCAGGAAGCGATCCTTGCAGCGGTGTAACCATTGGCAGGGAAAACACCAGTAAGAGTACTCAGTGTTCATGAGCACTCAGTACTTGGCACCCATGAAGCTCATCAATCCTTTACTCTCCCAAATAAAAGAGAAAGAGTGACCACTGAGATTAACACAGACTGCTGGACACTGCAGTCTGTGTCCTTCATCTTAATTGCAGGTGAAATGGTTCATCGATGGTATGCAGCTGCAGTTGCCAATGTGAGGGACCACGGCTATGAGTAAGAGCAGAGTTTGTTCAGGGTGTTGCATTTCCAGTCATAATTTTAAAGTGGCCTGCAAACAGCATTTCTCGTCAGCTGCTGTTAGCGAGTAACTAAAGTAGCCTTTAATAACTTTTGTAGAAGTAGACTACGTCATGTATTAGACAAAGATTAAAGTTTGTAATGATTTTCAGTGACAGCTTGTGCATGTGTGTGTGTGTGTGTGTGTGTGTGTGTGTGTGTGTGTAGGTGTTATGGGTTTCTAATGGAAGAGTTTTTTAAGCCCTCAGTGCTGTCTTACAGATGTTGGGCAGTACTGTATATGATGGTGGGCATTTATATATATGATGTGTGAAGTAAATGAAGCATTTCTCTAAAATAATTCTTACAAAGTGTTTTACAGACAACAAGATTGAAAGTATCTCAGTGGGAAAAAAATGGAAAAAAAAGGGATGAGTAAAGCAAAAGTCATTCTGCATGGCACTGGAATGGAAATAAACACACTGGACTGGACAAAAGCACACTAAAATATGCCCAAACACTGAACATTTTTACAATCATTAACCTTTTAGAACAAATGGTTCTAGATGTCTAGGCTTAAATTAGGCTGCATTTGGTTTAAAGGGGAAAGTACATCTCACACTTTGTTTCCAGATTCTGGACCATAGGACAAACATACAGAATTATCTTGTTCATGAACTTATCTGGTGATAATGTTTATATATTCATAACTGATTAAGTACAGTGTGGCCAAACAAAATGGTCCATTACAGACAGTCCACACTTGGCTCATCGGGATTGGCACGTCGTCTTAGCATGAGCCCAGACTGGCAGGCAAGCAGCCCAAAAATTGTTTGTGCAAATCTTTATTAGTCCACAACCACAGCTCATCTGCCATGTTTTGGCCAGCAAAACATTTTAATAAGTTGATGTGCTAACACTGCCTAATGTGCAAGACAGTACTATATATCAACAGAAAGCTTTTAAATGAGCAAATAAGCAATTGTATTATAGTTTCCACTCTCTAGTTTGTTTAACATTTTTAGAAAATATGAGTTATTAATCAGAATTCTAGATTATATAAAACCAAAAAAGCTGGTTGCTGCTCTACATGGGCATAGTGAGCATGAGTTACTGTAACACTGTGGTGTTTGGTGGGTAGGTAACTCATCTGGAATATATATAATCATATTAGACTGCAGCAGTTTGATTAAATTATTCTAAAATTCATTGCCTGTTTTATTAGGTAATTCGGGAGGGGATTTCTGTAGGACCGATTCATATATATGCACATATAGATAGATAGATAGATAGATGGTGCCTGTAAGACAGTGTTGAGGGCTAAACAGCATTTGAGCACTGAAGCTGCTCGTGAACGAGGTTTACATGGAAACTTTTTTTTATTGCTTTGGTTCAAGTGACCTCTAGTGGACAAACAGGGACAACTCAAAATATAGATCACTCTTATCTAACACGTAGCCTGTCATTGATCCAAAAACCTCATCCTCAGATTTACTTCAAACATGATTTTTTTTCTACCGCAGCTACTGTTGTCTTACAATGATAATACCAGTGCCAAGCCCAATGCCTCACTCTGCACTCTGAATCATGTGCGGTCTCAACATTTTGTCCTTCCTTTAAGCCGAGTTGCCACATCAGCGACACATCTTCTGTCTTGTCTCTTGCAAAACACCAGGGAAAGAATCTCTTAACAACTAATACTTTACTTAGGACTATGAATCTATTATCTGTGATTTATACAGCTGGTCACTTGAATTTCATGTTAAAAATAATATATACACATTTGCAAAGTCGGCTGGAGAGCCATAAAGTTAGGCTGATGGTTGAGTTTGAATGAGAAATGAATTAAAGAATTTTGAAAACTGTGCCGAGGAATAGGGTTAAGTCTTAGTCTCCGGAAGATCTATCATGTAAACTATAAATCTAAAGCACAGGCACACACTTCTCTCTTAAAAATGTAAGTCTGTAGGTATTATGTCGGTAAATATTCTAAGAAGCAGATATATTTAGTGTATATGTAATTCAGACGAGTACTGTAAGGTAAGTGTATTCTAAATGTATAACTTATTTCATACGAGGTCAGGTACAAGGGCTAGGGTTAAGGTTAGGACTAGGACTAGGATTAGGGTCAATGAATGCAATTTATGTCAAAGCAATAAAAAAAACCTTCACCGTTTGGTCACTGTACAGCGTTGTGCTGACTGTGTGTGACTATGAATTTTGAAAAAGTTAGTATTGAGAAATGCCTGTAACAATTTGCAAAATAAATAAACAAATAATAAAAAATACAAAAAATAAACAAAACTATTTAGTACAAATAATTTAGATTGATTTTTCAAACATCTCTGTCTTATTTGCACATTTTGCATTTGTTACTGTCAGTATATCTGATTACTGAATGCTTCGATCTCAGGACACTTGAGATCTTCCCATGCATTCATAACTGCTGAATCACAGTTATAAACAATGGAGATTAATCTCTTAATAAACATGACACTAAAGAATCCTGTCCAAACATCAAACAGGTATAAACACCCAGGGCGAGGTCAGTTCGAGTCTACTCAACAATGGAGTGCACATTCATGACATGTGATGGACGTTTACATGCATATTTTCTGACATATGTGTGCACAATAAAAACATTTTATGAATAGCCAATTATGATTCCTTAAATGGCACAGAGGCAGTCAGACAGAAGAGTTTTTATTTTTTCCAGTTACTGGTCTAATTATCCAGATTCTGGAACTAATCCTTTGTTGCTGAAATACTATAATAGGCCTGTCTGGTGCACCAGCCCACAGCCACTGGGTGGTGCTGACTGAGACATCAAACAATGCAGCAGGGAAACATCAGGCTGAGGTCAATTTGAAAAACCTGTAATCAAGTTTTTGAACTGAAAAACATTCTGGTTAAAAATAAAAACAGAGGAGGTCAACTAGAAGATGCTCTCATGAGCCTTTTGTAGTTTCACTGGAACACTGTGAGAGGTGTAAAATGTCTCAGAGATCTCATAACAGCCCCGCAGATCCATCTTCAGACTCTCAGACAGATCTAAAAGAGCTGGTGCAGCTGCTTCTCAGTGTGCTGAAGAATGTCAGCCAATGGCTTCTAGGAAAGGAGAAGTGGAAGCAGAAGAACACTCACATGGCCGTGATGCTGATTGTGTCAGTTTCAGCTGAGGTAACTATTGGTTAAAACATTAATCAGAACCCAACGTGTGAGTGTCTGTCTGGCTATCAGTTTGTTCGGCCCCACCTGCACCTGTCACCTGAAATGTCAGTAGAATGGAGTTTATAGCCAAATCAAATACCACTGTTATATTCCAATAACATCCATACAGGGATTATTACTGACTTAATAGTATAGGTAAGGTATAGCTGAATTAAAATATGGCACTTAATAGTAATTTTGTGGCACATGGCTTTTTTTTTTTAACAACCTCCAATAGGCCTTTGCTTATTTGCTTTGATAGCCTATTTGTAAGCCTGTATTTATTTTTTTCTTATATTCATTGCCGAGTGGCTATGGCTTTTCTGTGATCGTAATGCAATGCATTGATACCTACAGTAACACAGTTCCCATATTTAATTTTGCTTTGTTTCGTAATAAGGCTTGACATACTTTAATTAGCTCTGTGGTAAACCTCTCAACACATGGGTGCAAAGCCGCTGCTATACAGCACCGTTAATCCTTGAAGTGCAGTCTACATACTGAGGTGAATGCAGTGCAGCCTGACTGTACATTGTAGACTGTCTAACGGTGGACAGTTGTGTTATTGCGACCGTTTTTGTTTTTTTTTTTTTCTCTGTAAGTGAATAGAGGCGTGTCCCAGAGCCATGCATATAATAGTTAGGCGTGCTGCGATAGGCTTTGGCTTCCCGGTCCTCAGCTCTCTCTGTGCGATCAGCAGGTTCAACGGCAGTCGCAGGCGCTCTACAATGGCCGAGCAAGTAGTATTCAACAAGCCAAAGGTACGTTAATAGTCAGTACCCTGCTGTAATGCGATCACTAATCATTCGAATGGAAAGTCAGTGGATTATTGATGAGGCATTGTTAGAATAATCTACTTTTTTTTTTTTAAATGTCGGGTATCTATTACAAAACAGTATTTACCTGTATTAAAAAGCTTGCCGGTGCTGTTGTGTGTGTGTGTGATTTGTACAAACAGAGAAGCACATGGATCGTTGTTTGCGTTTTGTCATGTGGCTGCCCAGCTTTTGTGCGTAAAATGAAAACTGATGAAGCGCCACACCGTTGCAGTAAGCTGAACTGCTGTTAAGCAATGAATGAAACGAGCCACGCGGGGATTGATTTTACTGTACAAGCCCAGGCATCCCTGCTTTCTGTTATAGTAACACTAATAATGAAAGATAGATTAATGCATCTGCAGGTGGAGTCATAATTCTCACTTGTCTGAGTTCTAAACGTGGAGCCTCCTCCTTTAACGGGCTGTCCACACTCAAAACTATAGATTACTGTAGACACTTTCATTCTGTGGAATGCACTTGAATTAGTTAGTTAGGTTTAAATTCATGTGACTCGAGGTTGTACAGCTTGCAAGCAAAAGTCAGAATCAGCTCACAAGCTTGCATCCAGATGTTTTGTCTACTTGGCAGATCATATTTGGCCTGCAGAAACTTGTAAGGGAGAAAAAAAGACATTCATGGAAATTCATCTTTGAGGTTCCGGGTAGTCTGACTAACACGATGAGCACGTGAAGACGTGTATATACAGTAGTGCCCTTTGGACTGGTGCTGAGTGAGCATGCACTAAGTATGGCCAAGTGGAGGCTGACAGCTGATAAGGAGAGAGGAAAGAGAGGGGGGAAATAACCAGAGGGAGGAAGAGACAGAGAGAGAGGGGGGGGTGGGCTGTGTGTTGTGGTGGTGGGAGCATTACTCACAAATTGGGAAAGGAGAGGCCGCAAACCTCATGGAGCGGTGTTCTTTTTCAGATACATGAAATGTTAATGAGTGATTGTAGAATTGATACGGCCTCTGGGGTCCTCCTGTGTGCCAACAACCTTCACAGTCTCACCATCAGTGCTGCAGAGGGCAAACACTGTCCTCTTGCAGGATGCACTGAAGTGTATTTCAGTGTGTTACTCATATAGTAACTGAAAGCATGTCATGCAAATGTCAACTGTTAATAACGATGCTCTGATTTGGAGTTTGGAAGGATCAGTGATTTTTCTTTTGTTCTTTCTTTCTTTATTATTTATCTATTTATCTATTTATCTATTTATTTATCTATTTATCTATTTATTTTATTAAGATTGACCAGACTGCTTTCAGTAGATGTTAAGACTCCTCAAGAACAATTTGGGCAGTAAAAACTCCAGATTTGCAGATTCTTGGAGGGGGGTTCAAAACAGCTCACATCAGTGTCACACCGACTTATATAACTTGCTGAGACTCATGATGGAAAAAAAACACTGAGAGAATTTTCTGAGGATGTCCTGAAATTACAGATGAGTTAACCAGCTGTCCTGTGTTAGCGAATAGCGATGCAAAGATCTGATGCTGTGACATCGCCGGCGTAACATCGGCCCAGTTAAAAGACATGCTGGATATGCAGGCTTTGAAGGGAGGGAGGTAGATGTAAACGAAGCAGACGCTCTGTGCACTAACAGAATCGACAATACTCACAGATGTAAACATTTTTGTGAAAATATTTGCTTTCCCTACCTCATCTTTCAGCCTCTCTGTTTTTCCACCACACTGCCTCTCCCTTCATTATTCTACCTCCGTCACACAGAGGCAAATATACACAAATAGTCAACACAGCATGTGTGTGCATGCATTCATTACATGCATAGACACGTCGATCTTCAGACATTGTTGAGGCATCACAAATATTTGCCACAACAAGTTGCTCAGCATTATTTGTAACCATCTTGCAGTAATCAAAGCCACAGATCGCATGATGATGCTTCCTTTAATTTTTCTCATTTCCCTCTCATGCAGGGCATGTTTACATGCCAAGACATGTCAATCAGCGCTAACATTTAGTTGTTTTGGCCATAACTTGCAGGCTGCTGTCAGATGCAGCCGTGTTGTGAAAGGACTGTGTCTTCCTTGTGTATCCAGACAGTTGGCGAGGAATTACAGCAGATACCACTGGTTCACTTTCCTTTGGAAACGGTTCAGCTGGAGTTTTTTTCCACTCCTCTTCCTCTTCCTCCCTGCCGTGCCATTGTAAATGGCTGGAGCCATTTATCACCATAATTACGCAGAGCCGGATTCCTCCCATGTGCGGAAAGTGGTGAAAATCTTGATTTATTAAAGCAAGGTTTTCTCCTTTGACTGCCTAGATAGCCCCAGCCAATAAAGATGAGGGAAAACAATTTCACTTAAAGTAATATTTCACAATGATAAACCATTTTCATTTTTCATCACACATCTCCCTATGTGTGGATATGTGAAAAATGTGCCACATAATGTGTCAAAGCTCTTTTTTGAGTCTTAAATTAGTAATAACCACAAAGGGGCAAATTAGTCAATGTGAGAAAATATCTTGGTTCTTCCTTTACTCAAGTGTGTGTTAAAGAAAGTGAAGGCATGTGGTGGCAGATACTGTATCACACCAAGGTGGTTGCAGCACATGATTTGCATAGCAATTTGTAAGATACATTGTCAACAAAGCACTTTAAATTCAGAGGCATAAACAAAAAATAAATAGGCCCTAAAGAGAGGCGGGACAGGGCATGCTCTGGCACTTAACTGTGCAATTTCCTGTTTTCATTCTTCAACAGATCTGGTCAGCTGAGCAAATGATACATGAGAAGAGAATATTTGATATAAGAAAAACAAACAAACAGTTTGTTCGTTTTTTTCTTTCTGATTATTGTTCACTTTGGAATTAAATGTAGCTCTCACCCTTGACTTGCCGGCTATGGCGGATGACTGTAGATCAGGCCTCAGCTGTCGTAAGATTTAGAGGCTTCATCTGTCAGGATAAATCATGGCTCTTGTTGATGGAAGACGGGACGGAACTCTTCGATGAACCGTCCTTGGTGTCCCTGGCCTTTTCACCAGTTGCTGCCCAGTCATGCGTACTGCATTCAAAGTGCAGTCCAGCCAAAACACTGTGCTACACCGCCGCAACGCACGTCTTGCTGCTTTTGCTCCTTTTGTGATCCAAATGTAACAGAACTGGGTATTCATCACTGTATTAATATTTTTTTTCTGAGTCTTTGATTCAGACATTTGAATGAAAATCAATTGTTTGGATATGATTTATTCTGTATTATCGTCTATATATTCTCATTCACAGGTCGAGCTTCATGTACACCTCGATGGAGCTATTAGGGTGGAGACCATTCTTGATGTTGCCAAGTAAGTTGGTAATTTTTCCTTTGTTTACAGCAATTAAAACACTACCTTACGCTACCTTAGTTGATATAGTGTATAGTTTATTATTATCTTTTATCATTAACGTATTCTGATTGTTATGATGATGATGATGGTGATTATTATCATTATTATTAGTAGTAGTAGTAGTACCATGTAGTAATAAACATGCAAAGTAATATATTAAATACTATATGAATGTCTAAAGTCCCTGTTCAGAGTACAGGGGGACAGCTCACATCCTTTTATTTATTTGTTTTATTAATTATGCAGCTGTCAAGTAGGTCAGCTCAGGCTTCAATTCATCACACACAGAACAGAACAGGCTTCTGCTCCACTTTGCATTTCAAAGTGCAGATCCTACAAGTGGCAGCATTGCACTGGACCCCATGCCATTTCAAGCCTGTTAAGGTTACTCATTCCAGGTTAAAATTAACCAAAGCATTCCTTCAAGGTCTACTACTGTTTTTAAACTGTTTATTTTTTTTTTTTTCCGCTCTGCCCTCCAGGAGACGCGGCATCTCCCTGCCAGCAGATACTGTGAAGGAGATGACACAACTCATCATCCTCCAGAAGCCCGCCACCCTCACCGAGTTCCTTGGAAAGTTCGCCGAGTACATGCACGTCGTTGCGTAAGTTTTGAAGCAGCTCGGACTGACTGGAGGGAAGCGCTGGCGTCTCACCTTTATTGATTCAGTTTCATAATTAGCAAAGGGGTTTCCTGGCCAAGTAGGGGAGGGAGTGTGCAGAGAGAGAGAGCGAGATTAAAGGGTCAGGGTTCACCGCATTAGTGTTGCAGGAACGTTCCTCCTCCAAGGTCTAAGGTGAAGATGAAAGTTCAATCGCAATTTATCATCATTAGCCTTCACTCAGATAGTGCAATCAAGATGTCTTTAACAACAGTCTTGTTTTAACAGCAGAGCGTGTTTGGCTCCCCTGTTTGTGATTGGTCGGGCTGGGATGAAAGCACCCAGCTGGATTATGTAATGTTTCTGTGCAGCACGGTGAGGGGTGATTTTAAATGCCAGACATGCAGGAACAGGAACACGTCACGATCGAGATTGAGTGTCGCCTTGGCAACAGGGCTGGAGGGAGAGTCAACGTTGTTTGAGAACCTCTTCCTGTGTCATGCTGCTTTATATTTAAACCTGCCAAACACTCCTCCACTGACAAGGCTGAACTGTATGAAAAAAAAAAAGACCAAACGCAGTCTTTCACATACTCAGTGGCCGTAAAAGTGTGCAACAATGACGGTCTGTAGAGGCTGGGCTGCAGCTCGCAGTTGTGCTGAATGGGCTGTTTTGTGCCAAGGCTCTTGAAAGCCTTGTGTGCAATATGGCTTCAACAACACAGGGAAGTTGCTAGCTGAGTTTAGCGCATACAGGATTGTTGCATGAGTTTGGTGGTGGTGGAGTGTGTGTGGGGAGAGGAGGGGGGGGTCTAATGAGTGGGAGCCAGAGAACAACAGCGCAGGCCTGAATGCCTGTTGTTCTCTGGCTCCCGGTGTACTTCCAGTGTACTTCCAGTATAAATGCTGGAAGCGGTGTTATCTTCCAACATGTGACAGGAGCTGTGTAGCCAAGTCTGAAAAAGACATGGACACGCAGAACAAATCAGAATTATTATGCAAGATATTTTTGCTACCAAGAGAGACAGAGATGTTGTAAGTGTAGCGTTTGGAAAAATCTTTCAAGGTTACAGATGTTGTTTTTCCCAGGCAACTTCATATATGAAATAATAATAAATGACAAATGTATGTTAATTACTGTACATTCCCAGTTATTAGATGTAAATAAATCTGAAATATTTGACACAGATTGAGTAGACATGACCCCAATTTACAAAAGACTGTATGCAAAAACGTATAGCGTGTGCAAAACCAGTGACATAAATCCTGATTGGTCAAGAAGATTGTCTTGCACCAATGACAAGTCTTAATAATGACTTTGAACACGGAAATATTTTTAGAGCCCACTAATGGCTGTAATCAACTGGGCCATATAGATAATAAACAACACTAAACCTTCCTGTTGCTTTATGTGTAAGTGGAGGCATGTTTATAAGAAATCAATAAAACCACATGAGTGAATAAATGTAATTTTTTGGGGGTCATCTAACGCATCGTACTGAGATAATGACTGGATTATGATTGGAATTCATTTTTTATCTATTAGCTGTGATTAATGGCTTTGAGTGTACAGCCAAGATAAGTCTATCAGTGCCAAAGGGCAGCGCTGTTTACTCCGTGTTTTGCTTGCGTTTCTTCTAGTGGAGACAGGGAGGCCATCAAGAGGATAGCCTACGAGTTTGTGGAGGACAAAGCCAAGGAGGGAGTAATTTATGTAGAGGTCAGATACAGTCCACACTTCCTGGCAAACACTGGAGTGGAGCCCATCCCATGGGACCAGGAAGAGTAAGTCTTTACTCCAGTAACTTCGGCTCTTGTCTGAATCTGAAGCTTTTTATTGCTTCTTTTGTGAGGATTACTGAATTTGGACATTGTTTTAGCATTACTGACCAGCTGTTCAAGATTACATGTAAATACAGATCATAAAGTCTCTGACCCGTTTGCCACTGCGTCCCAACCCCAGGGGTGACCTGAGTCCAGATGACGTGGTCCACTTGGTCAACGAAGGCCTGAGCGAGGGGGAGAAGGCCTTCAATATCAAAGCCAGGTCCATTCTATGCTGCATGCGCCACATGCCAAGTAATGAACTGTTCATGCTCCCATCTGGCCAAACAACCTTGAGATAAGAGCCCTTCCTTACCGTCCTCCAACTCTGCCTCAGTGGTCCTTGAGAGATAAGTAGCGGGATGCAGGCGAAAAAAAAACCCATCTTGGAGCTTAGAGCTATTATAACTTGTAATATACATGTACTATTATTAGAATTCTTCATATTATTGATTCATTATTAGTTGCAGTAGTGGTAGTAGCATTAGTAGTAGTAGTAGCATTAGTAGTAGTAGTAGTAGAAGTAGTAGAAGTAGTAGAAAAGCAGTAGCAAAGTAGTAACAGTAGTGATATTAGTCTGCTACAGTGATGAGTCTGTACTTTGTCGAACATACAACTATTTCCTTCTGGAACTGACATTAATTGCCATCATGCAGACAGTAAGGAGGGGCTCTTAGACATACTGTGTTGCATAGCAGAATGACCAGCTGAAATTCTTCTTTACCACACTGTAATTATACGATATTGTGTCAGATATCTCTCTTAAAACACATTTCCCCAAGAAAATGACCTTTAAGAGGATATCTCATTTTGTCATTAGCTATTTTAGAACTGAATTCCATTCCACAAAATTACTTGTATGCTGTTTAATTCTGTTTTCAAGTGTGTGTCACTGTGTTTACATGCCAAATAGTATACCATTTATACTTTTTTTTTTTTGAGTTGCTGCATGCTGATATGATGGCTGGCATTGCCTAATATTATTTGAAGTACTGTAATATGTGTACATCATATCATGTTTATTTTTGCATTTTGTGGTCGGTGTAGGATTGTGTTTTCATACACTAATACATGCATTATTTACTCAACTTACTAATGCAAGGACATAAACTGACAAGATATGAAATGCATATAAAGGTCTAATCTTGAAGACCTGGAATATGAACTGCAATACTCTTCATCATATGAACACACTCATGACACTTTGGCTAATGTCAGTCTGTGCTTGTCAGTGCAGTGTAGCATGATGCTTCGACCGTTTCATGCCTTTTCATTTATACATCATCAGCTCCAAGCAAGTGTATGTTTGTAATGTACGCGCGTGTGTGTGTGTGCATAGACGGTAGTGTGTGTTTGACTTGATCGGACCGCCTCAGCATGCTGCCTGCTGTCTTGTGATGCGTGTGTGTCTAACTCTGCAGACTGGTCCATGGAGGTGGTGGAGCTGTGTAAAAAATATCGTCATGAGGGAGTGGTAGCCATCGACTTGGCCGGTGATGAATCACTCAACAGTGAGGCTGTTCCAGGGCACAGGAGGGCCTATGAGGTATGGTGATGCAACTGGACATCACACTAATACTAACGGACAGCCTCAGTTTAAGGTCAGCATGGGGCAGATTAGAAAACTGCAATACTTTGGTTTGTGTGTCTTTCTTTGCTCTTGGGATGATGAAACAGCCAGAAGCAACGATTGCTGTGCTTTGCAATACTAATAATGCTGGCTAACTGGTTTTACAAAGTCGGTCATCATCTCTGTCTGGTAACCCAGGATTTACCAGTCTAGCCGTAAGTGAGGCACATGCAGCATGGACAGGTCCAGAGCAATGTATTTAAGATAAGATGATTGATCACACTGGGGAAATGAGGTTGTTGCAGCAGCCAAAATAAATTGCTCCATCAGGGATAAGGAAGTAAAATACAAGTGCATATATAGAATTATTAGTACAATATTGTGTTGTCACTTTGAGCCTGTGAAAAGATTCAGAGTCGGCCTCATGTTCCCCAGGGCTGCACTGATGGAACATGAGTGCAATCTATTTGACCGGTCAGCCTCAGGAATCCGATGAAAAAAAAACAAGAATCTGGGCACAAACAGTGGTTTTCCTGGCTCAAAAGGAGGCTTAGGAGATGACTCACTGGGGCTGGTGTGGGTTAGTCTGGCTCCAACTTCATTCTTTTGTAGAGACCAGTTTCTGGCCTGGACCAGCATAACACTGTCCTAGCTGAGGCAGTCCTTAGCGTTTATCCACAAATCAAATTTCATTGATTTTTCCATGGCCGACAAGACCACAACAGACACAGGTTTGTCAATGCATGCAGCAGTAAATTTCATTCATTATTGAGAACTGTAGTCAACTAATGTAAGCTACCTGCCACTTGATTGAAGCCCTGTTTTATAGTGAACAAATGGCCTGGAGGTACTACAAATATTTACGACCTCTCTGAGCTAATAAATCATCAGAGAAAGAAAATAGTTCCCTCCTACATGTTATCTGCGTACCCAAGTCCACAGGATCCTCTAGGATGGATGACGCCATTTTTCCACACAGCTGATTGGCTTTTTATATGTTTGGACACATAAAAGATGGGTTAGGTGTGCAGTGTCCCCTGCCTAAAACTGAGCGCTAAGCCCAATGTTTGCTCACTAGCCCACTACTCTGGCTTGGTGTGAAAGGCCACAGAGGAGATGCTATCTGTCTCTTCTGACAGTTGAAGGTCTCCTAGTCACTGCACCACCCTGCTGCCTTTGTGAATTATCTCCCTGATGCATGTTTTTACAAGGATACAGAGACACTATCACATTGCAAGTGTAGTCGTCATATTGTGCCGTTACACCCTCGTTGCCTCCCTCTGACACAGTTTGAATGAGGCTACCTTCGCACCCCGTCTGCCTCTTAGAAAATTATTTCAAAAATAATGAACAGATTAGGATGAAATTCAATAGACAGCCACCGGCTCAGTGCTCACTTGATTAGATTTTGGTGTTGATCCTCCATTCCTCCATTAGGCGATTATATTTTTGTAGCCATAGCTGTTATGATGAATTCGTGAGCTGCTGGCAAGGTCTGACATTTGGGACTTCCAAGTCAGCTGCTCCTGTAACAGCACTGCATTCATGAGCCTTTTTTTGTCAGGACATCAGAAACAGAAAACGATCGACAAACAAACATAAACCAGAGGCTACATCTTCACAAGTAGAGGAATCGTTCAGTGTTGGCAGGAGTTTGCGCTCTACCAAGTGCCTTCCAGTATATTATGTATTAGGGAGATTTTCATTAAACAGTGTCTTTGTTTACTTACAGTACTTTTGTAAATGACTTAATCTGTAGCCCTGCTGCTTGACTACAGATTAAAACATGCCTCCCGCAACCAATTTCCACTGGAGCTTTTCAAAAGAATGGAAACCATAAGCTTTTGGCTTTGAGCTAGCAGAGAAGAACAGTTATTTAATCAGCTTTGCCTGTTGGACCATAATGAGTGAGACAGATTAATCAGTTAATACAGTTCATCACCATCCGTGGGTCAAATTAATTGCTTGCATGGGATAACACGTGGGGGGGCTTTGCTGCATGAAGGTAATTCAGGTAGTGTCAGGTAAGGTGGCAGTTACAGAGCTGTGTCGTGAATACATTTTCTAAAACTTTCATTTGAAAACTTTCTGGTTCTTATTGTATTGTCCTGGACCCATGTGACACCAATGCTGTAAAAAAATTGCATAAGTACTATTTCACCCAGAGCTATTTCTAGTGGCTCAGTGAATACTGGCCCTGAGGCCCTCACCGCGTCAAATGAGTGACAAATGTAAACATGAATACGACTGAGAACTATGAATTCCCAGCAGTACGCTCAATGCTGAGTTTGCTGTAATTGTGGTTTTACAATAGCGGGAGTGTACGGATGCAAAGGTGTGCAGATAACACCATAAAAATTCTTCACATATGAGCATTCCAGAGGTTACATATCAGAGGCTTTAAAATAGATTGAATGTGATAGTGAAGATGTGCTCAAAAACACTGTAAAAAATAAGTTACAATTTAAGTTAAATCAGCAGCAAACAACAGGTCAGTATTTTGCAATCTGACCATAACTTTCAAGTTTTGTCTAACCCGCTCTATGGTTATATGGTTCAAATAACAGTGTTTCTAAATGTGCAGCTCATTGCTCTCTCAGGCAGTAACCTCAGACATGTTAGCAAGTCTTTCCAAAACCGGCAGTTAGACTGGGTTAGTTTTCTTTGTACCACAGCTCACTCATTGTTTCCCATTTGGAGATTTTCTGAAGTGCTGTCACGTTTAACCTGAAGCAGACACGACGGAGAAAACATGCTTCAGTTCTTAACAAGGAGCAAAACTCACAGAGCAGAGTCCACGCTAATATCGAGGGTTATCTCCTTTACTGCACAACCTCTAGATCCATACTTCAAGATAAGGGAAGCCACGTTTAGCTTGTTAAAGGTTGAGCGAGCTAAAATAGAAACCAATGATGTAATTCTGACGAACGTCCTGTCTTCTATCTATTTACTCTTCACTGTAGCCACAAGTAAATATGTAGCAATCTGTAATAGTCATCACTTAACACTGTACATCCCTCACAGCATTACTTTCTTTTTCCAATAGCAAAGCAAGTGTGATTCACAAAACTGTCTCAAAACGAAAGGCGCCATGACAGGGAGGTGCCTCTCATTGCAGCATCACTGATGTGAAAGCCAGATGTTTGGCCTGGTCGGGGTGTTGACATGTTCCATGATATTGTTGACAGGAAGCAGTGCTCTGCGGGATCCACAGAACAGTTCACGCAGGAGAAGTGGGCCCAGCTTCCGTGGTGAAAGAGGTAAGGCATCGATTCACAGACCCCCAGGACTGCAAATCGACAACAGAATCTTCTTATCGGGGCATTAAGCAATCCATGACCTTTAGACCTTCATGGGCCTCTACGATCCAACATAAGTCTCTGGTACAGCAACCAGCCTTCCTGACCTCTTGAACTGGTCTAATTGACACTTAGCACACTAACTCATTAGAGAGATCTAATAGGAACAAGCATTAAAGGGGTAATGTATCATCTACCAAAATTTCTCCATCATTGACCGGTTGGTGGGAGAAGCAGATTGGCCGGAAATTCAAAACAAATGAGGACTGTTTACTCCAATTGAGAAAACACAGGAAAGGAACAAAGTATGAAGTAGTATGAAAGTATGAACAGCTGAGCCCCTGGTTTCAATTAACAGCCGTCATAGAAATATGATCATGCTGTGTTTGGAGAAAATCACTTTAAGCACTGCTTTGCTTCAACACCCACAACCCACAATTATAGACTTTCTCACTTAACTTTGGCTTCCAAAAGAAGTGGACGTGTATTACAAACAACCTGACTTACTTCTTTTACAAAGACTATGTGATCTGTTGTAAATGTGACACCCTCGGATCCAGTCCTTCACTGGCCCCTTTCTCCCCATCCCATCCTTCACAGTGTCCCTCCAGAAATAGCCACAGCTTCTGCTGACATGTATAAGCGACAGCATTTTTTAAATTCTTTTATTAACCTTTTGCATCTACCTCATGACCCGTGTGTGATCTGTGTGTCAGGCTGTGGAGGTTCTCAAAGCGGAGCGGGTCGGACACGGTTACAGAACTCTGGAGGACCCAGGCCTGTACAGAAGACTGCTGGCCGAGAACATGCACTTTGAGGTAATAAACTAGCCAAAAGCACCATCACAGTCATCATTATCCTTTATATAGCCACTGTAATTTCTCATTAATATATCATTGACAAGGTTATAATGGCTTCAATTTAGAGCGCAAATACAGGTTTGTTATCTAATCTATTAAATGTACTGTGCCCTGTTCATCAATACACAGATAAGTTTGATCATAGACAGACGCTGTAATTATTTTACATAGTAATGTCAGCAGTACAGCTGACTGATATCACTGTACTGTAGTTACAGCATGTCATACAGTAGTAATACAGTACCCCCTACTGGAGACTTAAGTAGTACTAAAAGTCCTGTGTTACTAGATTACTCTGGTTTAAGAGTGGTGCATTGTGTGATTTCAGGTGTGTCCCATATCCAGTAAACTAACCGGCGCCTGTGATCCAGACTTCACCAAGCATCCTGTCGTCACGTGAGCTCACACTCATTGGCTGATAATGGGGCTGCATTTTAATAGGTTCTGGCATTTGTTTATTTTGATCTGTTTGTATTCCATCACTGCTCTCCTGTTCACATGTGCAGGTTCAGGAAAGACAAGGCGAACTACTCCCTGAATACAGACGACCCTCTGATCTTCAACTCCACCCTGCACCTGGACTACAGCACCGCGCAGACATACATGGGATTCACCGAGGAGGAATTCAAAAGATTGGTATGGCCAAGCGCATGAACATTTATAGCTCTAGTTTGCAAGATCAGGTTGTGTCTTTTAGTTTTGTTGAGGCAGCAGCTTGGCATCATGTAAAATATCAGTTTAGAAGCTTTGTAGATTGTTTTCAACATCTCATTTTTGGATTATTCTTTAAATTCATACTGCCTTCTGAATTGATACTGTCATTTGTGGACACCCTGTGCTCGGCAGTGCCTTCCCCAGTTGCTAATTAGAGCAGGAATAACAATATGAAGATGAAAGATGAAAGTATTCTACTGAACACCGAGAGGCCTTAGACATGGGTCATATTTACATATTCTTAATTTAACAAGATACATCAGGGGAAAACTTCATCACCAGGCTCCATCAGGTTCACTTCTTTGGATTCTGTGTGCAGTAAATTATCTTCTGAATGAACTAACACTGACTTGAGCCCATTACCTGTCTGGAAGCGATCTAAAAAACACTTGGTTTACTGACCCCTCGTGTGTTGCAGAACATCAACTCAGCACAGTCCTGCTTCTTGCCCGAGAAGGAGAAGAAGGACCTGCTGAACAAACTGTATGAAGCCTATGAGATGGTGCAGAGCACGCAATTTTGAAAGGAAGCACGGAAGAGGAAACGTGAGCTAACCCAGGGACAAACACTTCGCGCCTGTAACCCAGACACAACAGAATGTCTCTTTTCTCATTTGTAACCAGCCATAAATAAACTGTAGGGCCAGAAATGTATTAAGCATACCGCACATCATTTAACTGCTACTATCGCCTCTCCTCATACATCTTCATTTTCAGTAGCTTCCATATTATCATAAAGTCTTGCGTTTCGTCAGTATTCCATCTAAGCACTTACATGTTTGATACTTAAGTTTACAGTGCAGTTTGTGAAGATATCGCGGTTTTAAATGACACAGAATGGTTAATCTTCAGTTTTCCCCATTGCTCAAAGTGAAGGTCAGTCCGTCTGCAAGATGCACTGGTTTGAAAAAAAAAAAAAAAAGTAGAACATGTTTGTGAAGCAGACCTTGCTGTATATGCTGGTCAAAACTCAGGATACATTCTCCATCTTGTGTTTACATCCTGTTGTCACGACAAACAAAAATCAGGGTAAACTGAACATATACTGTATGTGTTCATGGTGCATAAATATTACTCAGCATTCAATCGCACAGCTTTAACATCTTTGTCAGCACTGAGGGAATGATTTGTTATTCATTACTGTCAATAGCACAAACAATATCTTTCTTAAAATAATGTCATGATGTCTTAAACGTTTATGGTAAAGGGTGGAGGCGTCACGGATTGGATGAAGGAACGTGGTGGAGGATGAAATACAATGGTGCAGGAAGAAAATCAATGCATGAGGAGAAATATATTGCTCTGTGAATCTCCATTGTTTGGCCTAAGGGTGAACTAGAGAAATCCAATGCCATAACTATGACAACGAACATCCCTTTTTTTTTTTTCTTCTCCACATAGAAAAATGCAGGACACATCAGGTAAAACAGCTCAGTACCAAATGTTTTAGTCCTACATTTGAACACTAGGTGGCAGACAACGGTCATTTTGAAGGGCAAACAAAAATGTTGACTTGAATCACATTTTGGAATTACTCCCATGGAATAATGTCATTGTTGTGATGTATATTTTTTATTTAAAAACATGCAGTTTTTTGCAGTTTGCTAAATGAGAAAGCACTTCCATATATTACTGCCACGTGATATACATTTATATAATAATAAACGCTACAGTGAACTTACCATGTATGTCGATTTCTTTTACCCTCTGAATATCATCCAAGTGCAGTAATTTGAACAGAATTTACCATGGAGATTTTTATTATAATATAAAGTTAGCTCAATACTGACTTTAGAAAATAGCTTTTCTAGTAATTATTCTTCAAGAGGAAATTAGCTGAAGTCTGGTACTCAGATTGTTAAAATATACATTGGTCTGCAGATCAAAATGCTTTATCACCCTCTGCTTCTTTATTGTTTATAGACATAAATGGAAACAATGGGGACCATCCTAGGTGGAAATGTAAACACTGGCTTCCTCTGGCAACTCTAATGTACACGAAAGCTGCGTTCAATAATATTTATGGCTCTGGAACGACCCAGCGCTGCACTCTGATTAATTATGGTTGGCTTGGACTCACCAAATTTAGTGCTCTTATGCTTACTATGCTTCAGTGTTTTCAGATCCAACAGAAGCCTGCAAATTGCCTCGAGTGTGAAAAGTGATAACGGTTTAAAAACATTGAATACAAATGTTACAGTAGATTCATATTAAGTATTTTATTACACAAAGAAAATTGCTATCACAAAGTTATCACTGAACATTTTGCAATAAATATGACCTCCGTACAGTACATTATAACGACAACTATGTTGGTTACTGCAAAAGAAAAGACTAGAAGATGAAAATGAACAAGAAGGTCACAAACACGTACACACAGAGAAAGAAAATGACAAACAGATGATTATGAATATGCAGGTAACGCTCTCTGTGATAGAGTTCCACATTAGGCTGGAACAATGTTTCGAGTGTTGTTATAAATGTATAGTGTTCAGCTCAGTCAGTCTCCAGAGACACACATCTGAAGTTCCTGTGCTTTCTTGTCATGTCAGGAATATAAATGACTACCAGAGTAAAGAGCAGCATCTCCGTGGTCAGCTGTGCTCCGTTCTGTTGCCCTCATTACTATCTGATCCCATAAAGAGGCGTGCATTTGGGCCAGCGGAGCTCCAAACACAGGCCGGCAGTGAGCGAAGGCGTCCTCAATGTAACATGAGAACGGGGCTGTGAGAAGAGCATGTCCAGTTAGGACAACCAAAACACTCCCTCTCTCTTTCCCTCCCTTTCTCCATGTCTCTCCACTCTCACTCATTTCCTCTCTTGCTCCGGTCTCTGGGGGTTTAGGACGGGCCTCCGTTTCCCTGGGCGTCTTGGCTGGTAGAGCCCTCCGCCTCCGGGGCTGGTGAGGCCCCCTGGTCTCCATCTGCATGGGAAAACAGTGCACACAAAATTAAGTCACGCACATACACTGTGTGTACAATCAAGCTAAGAGTGGTTTGGCATTCCTCTCAGCAGGCTATAAATCTGCTTTGTGGTCCAGCCTAAAAAAAAAAAAAAAATAATGAGAATCCTGAGGAAGGAACTACAACTTCCTCTCGCAACACAATGTCAGCATTATATGAGATTATTTGCAAATTTGAGGCTTCCCATCAGACCAGCATTAGAGATGTTAGATTTATAAAGGTCAAACTGGTTATCATGTCATGGGAAACTTGCCTTTGACTGGAGATCAAGGAAGTTAAAGAGTAGAGCGATCAAACAAGCACAATGGTCACAGTGGGAAATACATCATGCAACAACTGCACTGTATCCAGATGCGTTCCTCCAAACAATTCAAAGGAAAACACTGAATTTGTATGGAATGAAAAGAATAGAGCGCAGAGGAAGGGAGGCCTATCTATCATGTTGTGGTGTTATTACGTCTCATTTAACAAAGAGGCCGCAAATCTGGGCTGTCTGATACAAAAAAAGCCAATTGAGCGAGTCTACTCGGAAAATTATCTGCACTGCAGAATGGGTTAATACATGGTAATATATGAATACAAATAAACCTGAGATAAATTAAGTGTGCAATGTACAAATGTACCATATGCAAGTGTACAGGGGATTGACCTATACTGTGCAAAGCCTCAGTAGCACCACCTTGTATCTGTAACCTTGGGTGTGGGTCCCCAGCTTCATTTAGGACCTTTATGGCAGTTGGGACAAATGATTTCTCATAAATATTTCTATTAGGCCTCAGTAATCTCTAATGTCTCCTTGAGGGTAAAAGTTCAAGTTCTCGTATGCGAGATGTGTCGTATGTCTTCACTGTACCATACTTTCACTGCCTCATGCATATATTTAGATGTGTGTGCGTGTGTGTGTGTGTATGTGTGTGTGTGCGCGCGTGCTGACCTGCAGCCTTCAGGTCCATCTCTGCCAAGTCTTTGGTTAGTTCACTGGTGCTGGCCGCTGCTGTCCCGTCCCCTGAGATGTCGGGCACTGCGTTCCTGCGGCCTGTGCGATCACAGTTGATGAACTCTGAGTACGACGTCTCCACATCCATCATCTGTCCATGACCAGCGCTCTCATTACACCTGC
>OMLF01013057.1:12959-23175 GCA_900302615.1 Holocentrus rufus | reverse complement strand
CACAGCAACTCCTGGCATTTCATGGAGTCTGTCAAGATGGCCGTCACCAGCCCTGCCGTGGTGTCTCTAGATGGACTGCTTTATGTCACTGGTATGTAATGCAGGTTTCGGTCCTGCAGGGTTTCTTGAGGTTTTTATTTCAAATGTAAAAGCTGTCCCATGCCCATTGCTTTCCTTTTGGTCATGCATTAATATTTCTCTCTGCATCCTGCTGGGTTGAAGGCGGCGCCGTGCTAGAGGACGGCGACGGCACAGACCTCGCCCAGGTGTACCACCCGAAAACCTCCAGATGGACAGAGGTGGCCCCCATGCAGATCGCCCGCTCTGGTTCAGCTGCCTGCACGCTCAAAGGAAAGATCTATGTTATAGGTATTACATCTCATGGCTCCTCATTCCATTATCAGCGTCATCTTCTGCTGAGTCATCGTGGTCCAAAGCTGCACGTTGTTGATGACCTCTCTGTCTCCTCCAGGCGGCTGGCATGCCTCAACAGAGAACACGGACAAAGTGGAGTGTTACAACCCCAAGACCAACCAGTGGACCATGTGTGCCCCCATGAAAGAACGGCGTTACCGGCCTGGCGTGGCTGTGGTGGATGGAAAGATCTACGTGTTGGGAGGAGAGGAGGGCTGGGACAGGTGAGGGAATATTCCAGCAGAACCCGGACGAGGCGGTCGGTTTGTTATGATTATGGAGAGCCCTGACACAGCGAGCCGGCCGTCAGCTGTCAGTTCTTGTTGGACTGTCTTGAGCGTCTGTGACATCATCACCTGTATTTTTTACTGCGTTTCCCCGCATTGTCGGCCTTTATCAGCGGCTGCGGATGATTGAGAGTCATCAGGAGGAATCAGGGTGTGAGAAGAGAAACGGAAATTGGGTTGTGTTTCCAGTTCAGATTCTCATCAGATATATTCTGGATTCTTAAAATGAAAAGCTAAGGCCAGTTTGTTTCTTTCTGTCTGCAATCCTGAGGCTTCGGGTTTGCGTTTATAAATTAAGAATTTTTCATAGGAAACGCCAGCCTCAGCCAGGGCCGGTTCTTTGAGGTCCGCTTGGTGTGTCCCTCGCCTAAAAGTGGATTAAAAGTTTTAATATAATGTATCAGAATAATATAACTTCTTCTTTCAGGTATCACGACACCATTGAGCGGTACTGCGATGAGACCGACACATGGGAGATCGTGGGGGAGATGCCCACCAGCCGCAGCTGGCTCAGCTGCGTCTCCCTCCAGCTGAGGAAGGACGCCCCCATGAGCAGCTGCCCCGGGACGCCAACTGACACTATAATACTGAGCTGAGAGAGAGCAAAGTTCCAGGTTGCCGTTTTAAGGAGGTCAGCGTGCTTCTCTGCCAATGTAGTGTGGTTGTTTGCGCCCTCTTTGGGGGCAGCAGGCTGAAAAAAAGGAAAAAAAAAAAAAAAAACCTCAGTGCTTTGGGGCCAAGCAGCCGACGGAGCAGAGGTGCCTGGGTTTGGTGCAACACTGTTTTGAGCTGTTACAAGTGGCAAAGGTAGTCATTTTTCAATCTGTGACGGCCTGTGGAGTCTCGCATACGTGGGTCCCTGTTATTGCCGTGGCAACAGGGGGAAGTGTGTCAACCCACGTGAATCCATAGTAACTGTGATTATCAATGACTTCTCAGCAGTCCTCATTCTGTCTGTATGATGTGAACATTCAGGGTATTGTATTATGGATGTCCAAGAACTTCAGATCTGTGATCTAAGATTTTCCCAGCCAACATAGTGTATTTTTGTATCGGTCTTATGTTACGTATTTATTATTTGGGATTTGTTTAGCTGTGAGATGAAAAAAAAAAATCAAAAGGTGCTCAGTGGGCCAAAGACATTTATCGGGAGTGAATATTTTTGAAGGCCACCACTAGTGGAAAAAGCTAACTGTCTGTGAGTAGTGTTTTATAATTTAAAAAAATATCAACAGTTGTCTTGTTACATGATGCGTTCTAATAAAGATGTTTTAATTCCTATATCATGGTCTTTTTTAAGCAGGCTGGATGAAAACAAATATTTTTCGTTTAAGTGTCAGAATCTTGTGAGAAATCATCTCTGCCGGCGCAAAACTGTTGACACTTGATATGTAAAGTGGATTCCCATGTGTGTTGTTGTGAATTTGGAAAAATGCAAATGTACACATTTTCAGAGATAAATGTAGCAAATGTGCACATTTCTCCAGTGAATGTGAGCGGAGAAGGCTCTCTCATAGCCATTACATTTTATAATTCAACACACAATGTGGCCAAATTACCTCTTCTAAGTTATTTTACATGAAGTTGGTATGCATGCACGACTTTCCACCAATTTGCTGTAACAAATGTAAAGACTGAACTGTCATCACTGTTTTTAGATTTAAAAATCCACATTTAGTTCTATCCCACCTACACCATGTTGAATATTCACACGGAATACTTGAGAATGAATTTCACTTTTGAGACCACTAGACAACGAGCATCTCCTCCAGCGTCCATTGATTATTTGTTCAACATAAACAAGTGTATTACTAAGACAGTCACAGATGAAAAGCCTCAAACTGGCACTAAACTAGTTTTCACCTGTTCAGCCTTCATCAAAAGGTCTCGATCACTCCGGAGTACATGAGCTTAAATCAAGATGATATAAATAAAGACAAAGACTCATTCTTACATAAACGCTGTACTGACAAGAATGTATTTCAACACAGATTGTTCTGATCATGACACCATTAAAAAAAAAATCTTTTAAAGTCAGCTTGTCAAACAAAAAACTGCCCACACTGGAATGGTTGTCGTCATCTTGATATTAAAAAATAAAAGAATTTTTAAAGAAAAACATTATCTGTGATTGCCATGCTAAAGTGACACGATCAAATCGGACAGATATAAAAAGCTCAAAATGATTGGCACAAACTCTCCCTGTTCAAAAGCTTTCTATCAAAACTTTTAGCTTCAGATACAAAAACATTCAAGTGTTGCAGTATAAAGTGATACAGAACCATTCGGTGAAAGTTTGTCACTGTGCCATTTCGGAGAAAAAATAAACTAAAAGCATTTACAAATAAAAGCATAGTGTGTTCCATGTACAAAAATAGTAATGACAAAACCAGGGGCCTTCTCTCCCCCATGAGCCTCTGCTCACACCAGCAGTCTCTCTATAGCCATCTGTACGGACTGAATCTGAGGCTTCAGCTGCGAGCCCTCCTTTATGGTGACCGAAGTGGCGATGACGGGCCGGGACACCCCGCAGGCGCGCCCAAGAGCCTGCTTGGAGCGCACAAACACGTAGGGCACATTCTTATCCTCACAGAGCAGAGGTAGATGAAGGATGATCTCCAGCGGCTCAGCGTCAGCCGCCATCACGATGAACTCCGCAATACCACGGTTCAGAGTTTTAGTGGCTGTGGAAAAGACGGAGGAGAGCTTGTTATTGGAGACTAAAGACAGAACTACATGTAATTACTATACAAGCCACAATCACATCACTCTGCTGAATCATGCTGCATGCAGAATGCAGTGTAAGGATGCAAACGTGTCTGCAGGAAGAAGCTGTTCTCTATCCATATTCAGACTCAAGTTGACATGAAACAATCCCATGCATGCTGCAGAGGGCTTCTGCCACCCACTGTCACATATATGTTCCTGAAATGATGGGTCTGATTTACCTTCATTAGCTCCTTTTCTGAGCTGCTTGTAATTGGCAGCTTGCTGCACAAGATCCAGGATGGTTTTGGTCAAAGTGGCATCAGCCAAAGGGTAGGCCTTGGGGTTTACTTCAGGGTCACCCTGAAAGATGAGAATCATCGGCGTACAAATTACAACATAACCTAAAAAGCTGAATTCAATCCTTCTACCTTTGCTACATTATGGCAGATTTTATTTTTTATATTTGCTTTGACTGATTTGACTCATACTGATCTACACTACACTCAGTGCTGTGGAGCCTTAAACCAAGACCCAGTGCTGTTTACATCTGGTTATTGGGGACTGTCTGGTACATGTGGTCATTACATTTGAGATAGTTCCCTTTGCCACATTAAATAATTTTCTGGTTTTGTGACCAATACACCTGCAACAAAAACAAAACCCCTTTAGTCTCTTTGCAAATCATTCATCTAATTCCTTTTGCATGTGTTGTGTCTGTCTTTGACCCATCCCTTGTAGTTACTCACTAGCAACAAAACCCAATCCAATATGTCGTGATTTCTAAAGCTCATTGTATATTACTGGTCTTATTTATTTCCTTTTGTTCATTCTTTAGTGATGATGCGAATAATTCAGGAGACCGCTCCTGACAGTCCTGCTTTATACTGTAAATATCAAAAATATCTGCTGTTCATGTAAATTAAGCATTAAATTGTGCAGTCAAGGTGGATAACAACTAAATCACGACGTTATATTATGTTTATGCATATGAACTGTCCCCAAGATACAAACTTGTCACAGTCGACGAATAGTCCATCTGTACACTTTGTAAGGCGTATAAATGTCAGATTATTCTAAACTTGAAACTGAGCTATAACTTTCCTTTAACACTGTCTAGGATTCTGAAGACCCCTTCAGTGACCCACTGGCCAGGCTAAACTACCTTGATTTATGAAGTACAGCGCAGCACTTGTAAGCAAACCAACATTACACCGAAACAATAATCTTGTTTATAAACTTGCTTGTTGTGTATGTTATCCTCACTGGCTAGCTCGTTGGCTAACCTCAGATCACACAGCAGACCACCATGCAGTGATGTGGTCGACTGTGTGTGAGAGATATTACGCTGCTATGACTTTACTCACCATTTTTCTCGGAACTATCAAGAGGGGTTTGGTATGTAAATATGTGCCCGTGTGTCCTCTCGGCGTTTGCTTCACGGAGGACCGAAAACACACTAAAAACAGACGATACCGGTCACGATCGAACTTAACTAAACGTATGACGGACGTTGGTGGGAAAGAAGGAGAGCGCTCGAAACAACGTCATCACTGCGCGCCATAGAGAACAACAAATTGCCAAATTATCAACACCAATGGTTCTCAAGCGTTTTTTTTTCTTTTCAGGATTATAAAATACTTAACCTTAATCATTACATATCGAAAAACTTCTCCGTGTCTTTTCCTTCGATGAATCAATGCACTTCCATAGACCAACACTACTACAAATCGACAATATTTGATAAAATTTGATTCCGTATAAGAAATCGAATCGCTGTAATGTTTGGTTTGAGTTATACATTGGGGTCATGAAAGACTTGGATCGAAAACCTCTGAGAGAACTTATCAAACACAGAGTCTATCCCATCTCGAATTCGTAATTCATCTTTGATCTGCTGCAATGAATAGTGCATTGTGGGTAGGGCGTCATTCCGCCATATCTGTCTTTTCGCACCGGCTGAAGGAGAGAGTCGGAAGTCATGAGAGGAATCCGGTCTCTTAATCATCTCTCCGTGAGTCTTATGCTTTCTCTGTTTTATTTGAGCTGTGTTACAAAGGTGGACTCAGCCTTCCCGAGTCGTGGTTCGTGGTTTCCTTTGAGGGTGAAGCCGCATTTTACGATAGTTAGCTCTCTTGCTAGGCTCTGTGTGGCTAGTTAGCTCGCTAAGTGGGTAACAGGCGGATTTCTCTAACGGTAGCTTCCCATCCAGCCAGGTGCCAACCTCTCCCTGAATCAGTCAGACGTACAGTAAGTCAAGTTAAACAATCAGTTTAAGTGACAGTGGGCAGGATACTCATTTGATCTGGGCTGAGATCCCCATTGCTCGTAGTATCCATAGATGTTCGTAAGTGTAGCTCAGCTGGATCCTCTGAAACCTGAAGGTCATCACAGAACTCGCGTATCTTCACGTTGGTTTTCATTTATTCCCTAAAGGTGCCATGTAATAGACAACATTCCTATTCAGGTTCAAGGACTATCCCTTATTCGAGTGTGACATCGTGATTTGTGTTGGCCATGTAATCTTGCAGACTGCACTCTTTCAGTGAGCTGCCAAAATCCACAGTATTTGTATTTGTTTGAATTGATTTGACAAATACACTGAATTGAAAGTAGGAAATGGACATGCTTAAACATATTGCATGCAGTCACAATAACCTCGGGTGTTGTTGACAAGACAGATGCATGTCTGCTGACACATGAGAGGTCACTTCAGGTCAACTTACTCTACTTCACCCAGTCTACAAGTGGTGTAATGTTCACTAGGTTATGACAAGTAGCTAACACTGGCAGCCTGGCCTAGATAGAATGGATCATAAAATCTGGCCTCGCCTTAGACAGACTGATGTTATATATAACAGGGTTATGTAGTTGGCTGCAACTGTAAAGAAACCTTAGAGGTAGTATTCATCTTTGTGCTGTGAGTTGGCCAATCTGTAGTCAAACAGTTGGTTGATGACATGCTGTGAGCACCATGAAGAAACCTTTACTGTTGCCCATAACCTTCAAACTACGTGTCTTCAAATGAAAGCAACTGCTGGAGAAAGAGAGTTTGCTTTAATTGGGTGTTTCTGTTTTCCACAGAAAAGATGCTATGCCGCTGCCAGGAGGAGTGAGGCTCTGACTGAGCCCTATGCAGGCCGCAAAGCAGCCCCCGCTGCCCCCCTCCCTCCCCAGGATGTCCAGGTATGTGCTGCTGTCACACACATAAATATGACTGTTTACATTCACACTTAATCTGTGTTTATGTTGCTGTAAGCCATGTGCACAATTGTATCCAAAGATCCCTTAGCTCTAGGGTTTCTTTGAGATGCTGATTAGATGTCATTAATTTTAGTATTGTGACAATGTTTGCATCACAAAGACATAAACAAAGAGCCAGGGAAAATGACAGTCATTAGAGTTTACACACGCATAATGAGTGTATTAATAGAATGAGGCCGCCACCTGCACCAGCTGCATCATGACAAAGCATCTGCAACAGACTGATGTGGTAATGAAGGATGCTCTCATCTGAAATGAATGAACTTCCATCAGAGAGTTAACACATTCAGTGCCACGCCAGCCTTTGCTTGAATCACATTCAAAACATGCCAGCTATTTTACACAGGGTCCGCTTGCTCACTTCTTCACACCTTTAATGTTTTTGTGGCTTAAAACTTAGTGAGGCTGTTTGTCTTCAGTTATTGCTCTTCTGTTTCCCGAGCAGAAAGAGACCAGTGTCAGAATTGTTTCCAGATTTGCCTGTTTGCTGCCTCAGGTATCCAAGCTCCCCAACGGTCTGGTGATAGCATCGCTGGAGAACTACTCCCCCTTGTCCAGCGTCGGTGTGTTTGTGAAAGCCGGGAGTCGCTTTGAGACAGTGGAGAACCAGGGAGTCTCTCATGTGCTGCGGCTGGCAGCTAACTTGGTAATGTGTGCGAACGTGTGATGTGTTTGTTAAAGAGGGGCAGCCTGGTAGTGCTGTGACTCATTTCTTCAGTGGCTTCATTCGTTTTTGCACCGGAGTGCTTTTACTTTGCTGTACGGCTTTCTGAATGTGGTCTGCAGTAGCAAACATGCCACATCAGGTTAACTGAATTTATTGCATGTGTTTCTTTTCTGCACTTTGTGTGACAAATGAAGGGAAAGTTTTAGAAGATATTCAATGCACAGTTGAGTCACTTCCCTTTTGCAATGCAGTTTTCATAGTTTCCTGTTTTTTTTTTTTATTCACTAATGGGATCTTGTTGAATAATGGTTGATTGTTTTATTTGCAGACCACTAAGGGGGCTTCTGCCTTCAAGATCTGCCGCGGTGTGGAAGCGGTCGGGGGCAGCCTGAGGTCAGTGAGTGTAGTCCGTCTTCCCCCTCGCTCCTGAACGTCCCCACTAATCCTGCTATAAATAAACGACACAGCACTTGTGACATTCCCTTTGCCCGACCTGCCAAACCAACCATGTCATCATGTGTTCCCCCCCGCAGTGTGACATCATCGAGGGAGACCATGGTCTACTCCGTGGACTGCTTGAGAGACAACCTGTAAGTTTGCCTGCTTGTCTTGAGGGTGGAAAAAATGTCTTGAGCAAAGTTGCAGCATCAGTGTTCTGAATAGGTGAGGTTCATATAACTCACCTCTCCGATGTGGATGCACTGGGCGAGGAGAGTGACTCCTCTGTCTCTCTGGAAGAATCCACCAACTGACTCACACATGAGTGACAAGGAGTGAGGATGGCCGTTCCCTCCGGCTGCAGAAATCCCTCACACTTAATGATCTGAAAAAGCGAATCACACCGACTGTGGGACACCCAGAGCGCACATAAGCTATAAGACAATGTGTTAACAATGCAGGCAACTCTGAATCTTCTCACTTCATCCTCACACATTTATTAGCGTCGGCAACACCGTCCTCTTGTTCAGCCCGAGCTACGGCATCGTGAGACGTCAGCCAGGATTTAGTTGTTTTCTGTATCTGACCTACTGCAGTATTTTTGATAATAACTCTCTCTCTCTAAGTAAACGTTTAGGGTCATGCTGATGCATCGGGTGGTTTGCATGTGTGTTTTCCAGAGACACAGTGTTGGAGTTTCTGGTCAACGTGACCACAGCTCAGGAGTTTCGGCCATGGGAGGTGGAGGACCTGACCCCCCGAGTGAAGATTGACAAGGCTCTGGCCCAGCAGTGTCCACAGATAAGTCAGTACCAGGAGCATCTGGACTTTACATGTTGAAATTGCTGCTCAGCCATAGCACCGTATCATGTTTACAGTGATTTTTTTTTTGGAATATGTGAGTGTTTTTGATCATCAGTATTCAAAGTGGCTGCCTCTCTTATTCTCTTTGACAATATGGACCTTTTCTTTTTTTTTCTTCCCTGCAGGCGTAATCGAAAAGTTGCACGAAGCAGCATACAAGAATGCCCTGTCCAACTCCCTGTACTGCCCCGACTACATGGTCGGTCGTGTCTCACCTGCACAGGTACGGATCTGTGCACATTCTGTTCCTCCATGTAGGAAAACAGTCAGTATGATGGTCTTGAAGGGACGTCCACTCCATTTCCCAATCATTCTCTGGCAACTGACTGAAATTGTCGAGATATATGAATATATGATTGAAGCAAATGTTTTTAAGACGTCCTTTCAAGACCCCTTTTTTTCCTAGTTGATGCATAGATCTTACACACCTCTCCTCCTTATCCTCCCCCTGTAGCTGAAGTCCTTTGTTGAGAACCATTTCACCACTGGCAGAATGGCTCTTGTAGGACTAGGTGAGTTTCTACTAGTGCTGTTGTTCCAGAGCACAACTATCCAGGCTCTGCATTAGTCTTGTTTTATCACAGTGACTTTCTTTCCAAAGAATATTCCCAGAAGGCTGCACTTATAAAGGCTCCATTTCACTAATGGTTGGCACTCTGAAGTTGTATCACAGATTTGTTGATGTAAATAAACTTTCTGTGTGTGTGCGTGCAAGCACAAGTAAGCATACATCCTTGCATACACCCCTGCTTGCCTGTCAGCATCTCAAATGTCATTTGGCCTCTGTCCAAAGACCCCGATGCATTTAGTAGATGCTGGTATGTGGGGAAGAGGTCAGCAGTGCTACTAATGGTTTTGCTACGTGCAGGTTTGTGCACATCTTTGTGACTCAACTAGCAGGCCGGGACTCAACTAGAATGGCAGCACAGCAGTGTCTGACCTCAGGGTGCGTGCTGTCTGTCAGGCAGTGTCACTCCTGACAGTCCTTTGTCCAGGCTAGTTAATACACTGAAGTTTATATTCTGTAATGTGTGTGTGCAGGTGTGAAGCACTCCGCCCTGAGGCAGGTAGGGGAGGGGCTCCTGAGCAGCCGCAGTGGAGCCGGAGCCCCCGTGGCGAAGGCTGTGTATCGTGGAGGTAAGAGGCCGCATGCTGCAGCAACGTCACATTTATTGACAGTGATGGGGGGAGCAGTGGTTCCCTTCACAGTTTAACCCAAATTTCGAACGATGCATTTATTTAACACGATGCACAAACATGTAATGTCATAACATCATGAAAATAAAGTCCATAAACTATACATATCAATACAAGGGGCTATATAATATATATATACTATATAAGCGACTTTTTTTTCACAGCCCTACTGTGAACTATCCAAAAAAAAAGTAGTGGGGCAGTGATTGTGAAAAATGTATATATATTAACTGATGCCAGTGAGATTTATGCATTAATAAAATATGCATATGAAAATGTAAAGGCACATTTGCGATCACTCTATTGTTCAAGGTCATTGTCATGATGATGCTCTGTGTGTGTGTGTGTGTGTGTGTGTGTGTGTGTGTGTGTGTGTAGG
>OMLF01013056.1:23809-43286 GCA_900302615.1 Holocentrus rufus | reverse complement strand
GGTTAAGGAGTGGGATACAGGATGGGTGGGGCTGGTTGAGAAGAGCATAGGAAATAAAATGCAGCTAAAACAAAGCTTCATTACACTACTGGAGGATAATTTTGCACAAACCACTTGTATAACGGAGCTGAGCCAGTCATTTAGCCGTGCTTGTGCTGCTTTAAATCCCCTGTTCTCTCAGGATTGCCATTAGGCAGGTGCTTGTAAAACCTGCACGCAGAATAAAAACACGACTAATAACAGAGTTTGCTTGCTAAATGTCTAAGTGCAGTCTGTGTGCGCTGCGCCGCTCCCTCCCACCATCTCCGGCTCCAGTCCCTCATCCTGAACGTCTCCGCGGATGATTTATGTAGCAGGGTTGCTCCATGACCTCAAAATCCGCCCCATCCATACCGCACCTGTCACTGCACCACTGCCTGCGCGCTTACTGAAAACCAAGCCATCCGTGCAAAATGGCAATTTTCCACCCACCTAGAGAATAAAAAAAAAAAAAGGATCCAATCCATTCAGCGGCAAAAGTAGGAAAATTCGATGATAAGTAGAGCAGGTGCGCGAGGGCTCTGTATTTCGCTAACGAGGGAGCTGAACTGCACGCACCGCTGACCACAACATCTGTCGTTGCAGGGTTGCGGAGTTTGGTTTTACCTCTGGAACACAGTTTGCACAGCGAGAGACAGCAGATGATGAAGCGTTTAACAGGGATACAAATGGAAGGGACCAGGCCTGGTTTCGGGTGGGGGCACCGGGGCCCCCATGCCGGGGTTTGGTAGCATATGATGCAGGGGAGTCCAGTGGGAATAGCAAAAGAGCCATGCCTGTCTGTCTCGGCCCAAGGTGAGGCCCCGGCCTGACCCGTCCCCCGTCCCAGGTGGACACCCTAATGAGCTCATCACGCTTAACGAAGCTTAACGAGCTCCTAATTGGCAGCATTATGATGTCCCCGAAGGTCAGAGTGCAGGTTCCCGCGCCAGCAGCGGAACCAGAGGCTTGGCGCTTCCTGCCAACTCCGTGCCACATGACTCACCTCCGTCCCTCCATGTAAACAAAGTCGTGGAAGGACAGGGGGAACTTCTTACATAAGCACAATGAAAGCAGCTTATGGAAGGAAATTACAGACAAGACTGACTGCAGCAGTAGCAAAACCAAAGTCAGTTTTTGGATGATGTAGAATAATTTTCTAACAACCTTCAAGCCCCAGAGTGAACAACATAACTAAAATGTGGTGTAGCAAAACACAGCGCTGACTTTTCTTTGTTGGTGACACACATACAAATTTCAACATGATATTCAAACACATAAAATAAAACTGGATTAGGCTACAAGGTAATGAACTTTTTTTGTCGCTGCATTGCTGACATATGGAGTTTTAATTGTTTGGCGCTTGGAGCAAGTGATTCCAATGCTTTTTAAACTGGATTTTGTATGTTGCACTTGCACGACTGCTCTGAAATGTGCACATGCATAGCCTCAGCCGCATCTGCAGAATGTGCAGACGCAGTAAATCTTTGAATGAAATTGATAGCCGCAGGCAACTCGGAGACACTCGTAAGCATCTGTGGATATCGTTATCTGGGTTTCGTCAGGTTGAATCCATCCATCACGCAATCAAACACAAACAAAACACACTTCAACAAAACAACTGCTGTATCACCTAAATATGCTAGAAAGTAAAATAAGTACCCAGTAATTCTGCTTTGCTGTAATTTCTAAATATCACTGCCCATATTAAATAAAGTCTAGCATAAACCCTGGTGGGGTGAGATGGAAGGAAGGTTCCCAAACCTTTTTTACGTATGTATAGGACCCCCTTGAAGATTCATGCTCAATAGACATGTACCCACATGAGAGGGTTTTGTCCTCAGGATTCACCTCTGAGATTTTTGTTAGATGAGAAGGCAAAATTGACATGACTAAGATCACTATAAAATGTGATCAAAGCTGTCACACTTACACATTTCATAGCATAACTTCCAGGGAATGTCATAAAAGTTAAATTATTATATTCCTCCTTTTGCGACAGGGACCCCTGTAACCCTGTCAAGGACCCCTGGTGGTCTACATGCCCCAGTTTGAGAACCACTGGTGTAATGTGTACTGTGTTTGTTATTTCTGTTCAGTTGTTCACTAGCAGCTTAACCAGCCGTCACAGTGCACTGATGACAGTTCATCACTATGGAGGAGAGCAGAGCAGGCTGAACTAACATGGTGAACTGCTGCTACCTGCTGGTTATAATGAAAAGGTACACCTTGATGTTTTAATACATACTAGGTTTTCTAATTCTCAATGCCTTTTAGTATTTTCCAAACTTTTTCATGTTCTGGACCCCCAAGTTGACTTTCGTTAAGCAGCTGAAGTGATTTTGCCATGAGAATGCTGGCATGACAAGATCATTTGGTTGGATAATGGGTTAAATTCTTCATGTCATACCTGATGAATAGATCCAAATCGGTGAGATTAAAACATGTTAAAATAATCACTCAAATCTTAATTTCTAGACAATTATAGTGAAAATAAGATAATCATTTTGTCGAGAACTACCTGAAACCCTCTCAAGTACTTCATGTCCAGGTGTAACTCTCTAACACTAAATCACACTCCCTTATTTACCTTTCAAGGATTTTACCTTTATGTTGGTCGTATTTTTCTTTTTATTGTCTTTTATGCACTTTTTATATCCTGCCTTTTAATATGTATTTGTCCTTTTATCTGTTTTTGTAAAGCACCTTGAATTATTGCTGTGTGAGAAATGTGCTATATAAATAAAGTTGCCTAAAACCATTTCATTTAAATTTACAGCAGGGGTCAAAATCTGTCAGTTTTGCAAAAATGTTGTGTACAAGCAACAGAAAGTGCAATATCTGATTTACGACTATGGGACTTGGTAAGAAATAACTGAAACACAATGGAACATGAAGTTCAACAGGAATCACGACACACAGCAGATTAAACTGAAAATATATTTTCAGCAAGATCATAAAATGGACCATAAATCATATTTACAAAGAAGAAGGGCGGATGTTTCAAACTGAATGATCTTACATCAGACTTGTAGAGTTGCTAACATCAGGACTTATCTGACAGGCCAACAGGACAAAAAGAGGACAGACTGGAATAGCACTGAATTGAGAGAACAGACATATGAGGCAGATTCCCCCCCAAACATGGATTAAGACTAATCCTTGAACAAGACTGCAGAAAATAGCCATATGGAAATCCAGGAGTCCTGGAGCTTCTGAAGCCCATCACATGACAACATGACAAAAGAAAGCAAGAAGATCTAAAATAACTGAGTTTTTTTTAAACTCCACTTTGCCACATTCACACACTTTCATTTATTCAGGAATCCCAGCCAGTGTGCTGTCTCACAAAAAAAAAAAGACTATGTACAGTAAAATGCAAATCCTTAACTTGTGCTTAAAAAAAAAAAAATCCATTCACGGCATCTTGTAAAATCAGATCACCATATCAATGGAAAAGATTATATATACCCATGAAACCTGAAACAGCTACTCTATGGATTTTTTAAAAAAGACAAAGATATGAGACGATAAAAAATCTGGAGAAAAAAAATAAAAAATTGTACAAGGCAACAGCAGATGAAAAGGTTGGTGAGGTCACTCTGACGGTCCACACAGCGTCGTGAGGCGATTCTGTCAGAGAGGAAAAACACTGATGAGAACAAAGGCAGCAGGAACTATTTCACACCTAGAACTGGACTACAACTTGAGGCCAAACAGGTTTAGTCTGTGTATTCTTTATCCTTTATATGTTTTTCAATGCTGTTCTACAGCAGCGATCGATATATACCTGCAGGAGCCGCATGCTCTTCAGGGCGGTCTCATCCAGTAACGACAGATCCACTGAGTCCATCTGACTGGCCAGGAGCTGGATGGTCTGGATCAGCACAACAAACACACACAGAAATGGAATTAAACTGGGAAATTAATATCCACCATCAGACAATTGCTGGTTGATTTGGTTGCAGGTGGTAAATCTATCTGCTCTTTCTAGCTATAAAGGTTGATTTAAATGAACTGATGTGCGGTGGGGTGCAGAACCCCGAGCCCAGGCTTTAACTGCACGCTTACCTCTCCGTTGCCAACAGGGACGTTGATGACAATGTCGTCGCTGCCCGCTGCGATGGGAGAGCCGTTGACTGAAATGCTGTACACCCTCTCTTTGTGGCGGGGAATTCTCACTGCAGGGGTTTTGGGAAGCCTGAGGAAAAGGAGGAGAGAATGGTGGGTAATTGTTCCCTTCACCACTAAAGTGGATCGTGTCTATAGACAGTACACTGGACCAGATGCCTCATTACAGCAGCATTTCAAAGCTTGGAGAACAAGTTTCCTGCGCCCTCACATTTGCAAACGTCAAGATGCCGAATCCATTTACACTGCTTCAAAGCACCATGTTGGTGCTTGTTTTCTAGTGTTATTATTTAATAGCAGGGGCCTTCCTTGACTCCTCAGAGAATCAGAGTTGCTGTTGACTCCCAAGTGCAGTGAATGTGCAGGAATTTGTCTTTGTGACATTGGTGCAGCAGTATAGAAATAACTAATACCACAGCTTTTAAATCAAATATGGGTAAACATAGAACATGCCCTCATATTCAGTGCAAACAGGCCAAGCAAAATATGCAATAAAAACTAGAATATATACATCACTGCACATATATTACAGTCATTATTCTGCCACTGTGTTTATTCAAGTAGCACGGCAGGCGATATGATCACAGATGTGGACAGGAATAATAACAGTAAGGATATACGTTCTGCACATAAGGAGGCACAGACATGCAGCATTCTGTGCAATGACTATTCAAACTCATTCAGGAAGCATAAGAAATGAAAAGAAAATATTGGTGGCGGCCGTTCAAAATAAGGAGTGCATACAAAATGTGGTAAATGCACTAGGTCACTTCAAAAATCAGCAGGTCTAAATATAGTTTGAAAGCTGTTTAAATTTCAATACCCAGAAATGAAGTGCAACATCAGTAAACAGCACACAGTATACTTATGTTTACTGTTCCAACCAGTCTTGTAATTGTTTTATTGACCTTACACCACACATTTTCACCATTATCTTTGTATTTCTGGTTGCTGGACTTCAGAGCGAAGATTATAGCTAATGTGGATGATCCCAAATCATGTATATATAGTCCACGCATATATGGACAAATTCCATTCTGATAGATACTGCACCGTAAATCTGCACGGTGGCAGCGTTAAATGTTGTATAAAAACATATCGTGAATCCCAAAAGGACAACGAAGCAAAACATCCAACATCTAACCGGCTGTCTGCTTTCCACTATGAAGTTTCGATTTGTCTCAGTCATCTTATTTGCAGAACAAGTGGCATAACTAGTATTTTTGTGCAGACACCTTGTTTAATGCAGCTGTATGTGGTGCTTACCTTGGGTCGAATCGTGGCGTGACGAGGGGGGTGGCGCCCATCAACAAAGAAGACTCCATCATATTCCTAGCAGGAGTGATCAAAGGCTTCCTGTTCGATCTGAAAACAGACAGAAGTGTGTGAGATAGTTTGTTTAGTGATTACAGATATATTATTAATGTGGCCAGACAATGGAAAGCTGCAGAAAGGGTTAACCAGCTCCTTAGTTACAACTAACTTAACAAGTGCAATGCCTACCGAGCCAATCAGATCACTTTGCTTGAATCAGCCTTTATCTAATGTCTTTAAACATAATTACACATTTTAACTCTAAACACTGTACATTTAAGTCTCTATCAGACTCTTCGGGGAAAAAAATGTAAACAAGAAGACAACATAACACACAAAATAGGAATTTGTATTCGCAATTTACCCTCAAATCAATCTTTCTTATATCTAGGAGCCATGTCTAGAAAGATGGTGCTTCAAAAACAGAACAATGTAATAAGACTCTGATCAGCTGATAGAAACGAAACTTGAACCCTGAGATTTCCATGACCTGGTATTTCTCTGAGGCGAATATAAATGTCTTACCTTCTGACAGAGGTGTTCTGCTTGCTGACTGAGAGAGCCTTAGCTCTTTTGGATGTGGTTGGAGGTTTTCTTGTAGCCCTCACCTGAATCAATAAGACGCAGTTAAACAGCTGCTTTCCAAGCAAAAGGTTGCTGCACATCAGCTGTATCCCACAGAAACCACCCACTGCACATCTTTATTTACACCCAGTGGACGACAGCCAAGCGGTGTTCTCAAAACCGGGGCTACACCGTGTTCTGTTTTTGTAATAAGTGTGCTTATTTGAAGCAGCAGCTACCTTCTTCACCGTGTTGTGGTTCGGGGTGTTCTCATCTTCCGAGCTTGATTTGGCTGTGGTCTGTTTCTTTAATGCTGTAAATTGGACACAAGATCAAAAGGTTTTTATCCCTTCTTTCAGCCAGAAGTTACATGTATTCAGAAATAAGGTTCCTTAACTTTTACAAAATTCCAATTTGAAATTCCATCCACTTTCCAGACATAAATTTCTTGGCTGGATTTGAAGATTTTGGACATGTTCAATGGTGATGCATGCAATAGTGGCTGTCTGAGTCAACAAGCCTAAATTGGACAGGCACACATCATTCTTTACAGCAAATATGATACTGAGTGAAAGGACAGTGTGTCCACAAATTGGCTAAAAAAAATAAAAAATTCCATACCTTTCAAAGTTTTGTGCAACTCAAACTTTTTAACACCTGGAAATTTTCAATGGCCACATTTCTCCAGACTTTACAGGCCCTGTTTTAATTTTCTGCCTAAATACTAAACATCATAATGGCTCCTAAAATGAGCGTACAAATCTGCCTCCTCTTTGTTTCTTTGATGTTTCATTTGAGACAAGACATTTTTATGATCCCATCAAAAATTTGTTATCAGCAGCAGAACTGTTACTGATAAAATTGTGAGATGGATTTGAGAAAGGGTAAGAAAAACTGAAATATAATAACTGATTTCACGCACGTTTCTTGGCTGATTTAGGAAGAACTGCGTGGTCCTCAGCCAGGACGATCTCCACCTGAGCAGCTTCCTCTTCTCTCTGTTAACAGACAGACAGGAGGGCAAAATGTTAAGAGAAAATCACTGCTTTTCTGACAAGTTGGGGAGAAGATCGTCTGATTATTAAGCGTATTAAAAATATGCATGTTATGAAAGTGACTTCATGCTTAACACAACAGACTGTGCCTGCACAAGCCAAAAGAAATCTCAGACTCAAGATGTACACTGTGATCCAAGGTATGAAATGAGACAGATGGATAGTCAACTCACCTTTGCGTCATCCACTTGGGGTGACTTGGGTTTCTCTGACCCTAAAGAGAGAGTGGCAGACACTGTCTTGTTATTTAAATGACACAAACCGAATGTCGTCTCTCAGCTTACATAATATACACAGCACTACAGTAACAGGAACATGTATGAGCCTTAAGTGAAGAAATTAGGTAATACAGAAGACAACTTTGGATCATTATAGGTGAAACCTGAGATTTTATACCAATTGTTAACTATGCTAAGTTGCCCATTTGCCATTTTCTTATTTTAATTATTTGAGTAGCAGAATGTGCATGATGTTGTTTTTATTAATATTTCACTGCTGAAGAAAAAAAACGTAAGGGTAAAATAAAAGAAGTTCTATACAATTTTGAGGTTACAGATCAAGGTTTTAGTGTCTCAAGGGTAACAAAACTCACTGCACATACTATAGGGGCATTCACAATTTCATTTTAGGTCAAACAAATACCATACGTCCAGTGATATTGTTTTTTCGCCAATGCATGATGGCAATGATACATTACTAAACTAAATTAGGATGAGTTTAGAATTGGTGCAATTTTGAGTTTCACAAGACTAATGTGAGCGTTTATGTCAACTTACTGCAATGATCCAACCAGTTCATTAGCCTGATAGCCTTGGGGAGCTTGATTAGAGCCATGTTGTAGCTGTTGTCAGCACTTTTCAGGAGGTGATTTCTTTTTTCTTTCAGCTGCCCGACAATGGTCTTCACTGTGAAAAAAAATTAAGTGTTAGTAGTGCATTTGCAACTGGTGATACTGAAACACCGGTCCTGTGTGAAGTTTATGACCACGACAACTGCTATAGTAATGCAGGAAACTGAATCTTTAATACCATCTGCAGGCAATGTGTTTTTGTAGAGGACATGAGGTAGTATTAATTCCCCTCTGAGTCTTAAGACGAGCACTTCCTGTTCATACATGTTGTGGCTTTGTAATAACAAGCAATTACAGTACATGTTACCCAAGCGTGAATTTCCTTGACGCTGAATTTTAAACATATTCACCCTCGCTGTCGAAGTCCTCCAGCAAAGCTTCCAGCTTGGCCACTTTGGGGTTGTTTTTACGTTGTTTGGTCGTCCTTTTCCTCGGAGCCATGTCTGCATGAATAGAGAAAGAAAATTAAAAGAATTTGCTCCTTGAAAAAACGCAACACTAGGCATTTGCGTTGGTAAATTTGGTATTTAAATGCAAAAGAAACAGCCGACAATGCGGCTGGCTAGTAAGATGGCTAGCAAGCTACCTAACGTTAGTGGTGCTAGCTAACGTTACTAGCAAGGTGACGAGTTTGACCCGTTAGTTGTCTGACTTGCTTTATCGTCGACTACATTCATCCAATCATTCATCCAAGTAAAATGTAACACCTTACACACATATAATTTGTACCATGCTGCATATTTTATAAACAATTTCTTACCTAATGATGTTTTGTTTTATCGCTAACTGTCCAACTGTCTTCGGCTACTCGGTGCTCCCTCCACAAAGCAGTTTTCAAATCTCCGCGCAGGGTGGAGCCAACCTCTTGGAGCAGCCAATCGGGACGATTCTATTGTACGCGTCATGACAAAATTCTTCTCGACGTATCATGTCACAGAACGTCGATGTTTACACCAGGACACCGGAAATGGACGCGGCAACATGGTAGAAAAGGGCATGGTGGAAATATGGAAGATTTACAGTGTGTTACTGGGTAGAAATGTGATTTGATAGCAGCGAATATTAAAACAGGGAAACAGCGGTCTCGAATGTGTTGCCTAACTCATATATAGAACCGATTATTTCCACATCTGAAACCTTTTTAGATATAAGACTGATTTATTGAACATTCCTCGCAGTTTTTTTTTTCGTCTGTGGACATCTGATAACTGAATGTGCCGGTTGAAATGTCAAAACCGGCGTTGCTATCCCTTCAACAAGCATTGAAGAAAAGCTTTCATAGTCTGGAAAGCAATCAGAAACTATGGAAGTCCGTGTTGGCTGAGTGTTCGCCTTTGATGGTGTCTCTGGGAAACTTAGCAGAGCAGCTGAGAGCGCTTTCCAATGTACAGCTCTCCAACACACCGCTCAGCTCCTTCCCTAACCTGCAGGAGCGTCTGCACTTCAAGCTGGTACAAGCCGCGGATACGGTACTGGGGAAACTCAATGAGAAAATGTAAGTGTGGGCAATGCAACAAAACATGCGTGGATTTGAGGGCTGTTAAATGCTTACATAATGCACTGCTGCTGTCTGCGTGGTCTGCTTTATTTAACTTCCATTTAACAATCACATCCGCTACGTTCTGCACTTTATTGCCTCTAAATCCCTAAAGTGCAGTGATGTTGGATAATATCTGAAAGCTAAGACCTCTCTCTCTCTCTCTCTCTCTCTCTCTAGGTCTTCTCTCCAGTCTGTGAGGGATGCCATCAGTAACCAGGTCTCTGGAGTGTTCCAGCTGTATGAGCAGAACACAGACAGCCTGGATCTGCTCACCTTGACTGAGCGGTCCGCCACGGCTCCATCAGTCGCTGACATGCTGGAGTGGCTGCAGGATGCGGAGCGTCATTATCGGCATCAGTATCCTGTCTCTTTAGGGATGAGTTGTCTGTACTAAAGTCTGGACTGTAACCTTTCCTCAGGCCTATGATATACTCTTTTTGACAGAAGAGTATAAATGCTTTCCTCCTCGTGTTTGAGTATGATTGCATGACAAATAAAAAAAAGCATTGGAAATAGGAGTAATATGTATTTTTTATATCCATCAGGGTCCACAAGAAAATAGTGTTACTTCTGAGGACCTCTTACAGGATCTCCTTTGAAAAATTGATATTTTTAGAGCTATATTTTCAAGAGTTCAAGCTAGGATTAAGTTTAGGGATGGTTGAAGGTGAATAAATTATTATGTTGGGGAATGACTGCAACTTACCAGAATATCTTCACAAGTACAGAAATTCAAGATTGTTTGTGCTAATAGAGTGGAAAGAAAGAGAAGGCGGGTTGTTTTCCTCAGTGTTGTGTTCAGGTATCTGAGGAGGAAGGCTCTGCTGCAGACCATCAGAGCTGATGACCTCTCCCTGCTGGAGTCTGCTCCCAAGAGATGGGAGTCCCTGGAGTCTCCCAGTGCAGATGACAGAATTACAGGTAAAGAAAGCGCTTCCATATAATTTGATGCATATGTAATAAATCACTACATTACGAAATATCTCCTGCTGTCTAGCTGCTGTTATCAATAGGGTTATTTATCTTGTTGCACTGCTCTGTTATCAGGTGATATGGCATTCATTTTATTAAACTGATCAGCATTCTTAGATACTTTAAAGGCCAGACCTCCAGTCCCTGTCAGTTTCAGTAGCTGTCTATTAGCACTGTCGAGGCACGTGTTCTGCTGAAATGATGTTACACATTTGTAGATTGACTAAGTACTTTCTGTGCCTCATTTCAGAAACGCTTTTCAAAGTGTCCTTCTTTATGGAGTCCCAGTGAAGAGTGTGAAATGGACAGCACTGAGAATCTCACCAGTTTGTGAATCTGACGTCCTTTTCTGTGAAGAGGCTGAAGAGAACAGAAATCAGACAAACAAAAACAAGCAGATATAATACATGCCTACACCGGATGGATGTTTTTGACATGTTACCTGTGGATGTTAGGCTGAGGACTGGATTATGTGGCCAGGTAAAAGATCGCTGGGTCTGTTAATGGCTTCAAAATTACAAAGTTATTTTTTTTAGTCATACTGTGATTTTCTTACTGTGTTCTCTGTGATCGCTCACATGGCTCAAACCAAAAGTGTTTGTGAGAAAAATGTAGAACACGCAAGGAAAAAAGGGTCACGGTGTAATTATTAAAACACTCTTTAAGAAACTTGTTTTATTTCACAATTTTGATTTATGCAAACTCAATTCAAGGGTCTCTGTGACATTTCTGAGAGGTAATGACATTGCTAGAGGAGAAATGTTTAAGAAATCACTGCAATCTTCACAACACAAGCAAACAGAATATCGATACGTGTTTGTTGATCCACTGAACCTTTCTCTCTTGGTTTTTCATAAAACAGGCAATGAATCGTTTAAATCAGGCACTATTTTGATCACAGTGCAGTAAAGGTAAAATGTCGAATAAATATATAAAACTTAAGTGCTGAAGACAGTTGTCAACATTAGGAAGAGATGGGTATACAAAATAATAATGAATGATTAAATACATAAATAAATATAGATATGAATCGCCAATTCATAAATCATAGCTTAAAATGAACGGGTTAAACAGGTCGACAAGTAAATGCAGAGAAGAATCAAACAGTTTTTAACACTGTCAAATTTTTACTTCTACCCTACTTATAATTGCTGGTATTTCTTTTTTTAAACTACATTTTCATTGTACCACTGCTCTTTCCACAACTTCACTTCCTCTTCCTCTTCCTATACGTACTCCTTCAATGGTAGACTGTTGGATGTGATCGGTTTTGGGGGATCTGGCGGTAAGACGGGTGAATTAGCAAAGCTGCGGCCGATGTAGCCTCTGCGGTAGCCGCCTCCCCTCTCCATGTGGGGGCAGGTGCTGCTCAGCACCGCCCCGCTGATCATGAGAATAACCGCAGCCGCCCAACCCAGATAAATCGCCTGGCCCAGCTCTCGCTTGTGCATCACGGGCACGTTCGGGTTGTAGAAATCCCGGACCACAGTGTTGGCGGTCCAGGAAACCGGAACCAGCACGCACAGGCCCGTCAGAATGAAGAGCACCCCGCCCGAGAGCGCGATGCCCGCCTTGGCCCGCCGGTCGTCCCCGGCGCAGGTGGTGCACTTCATGCCGCAGCAGGACACGGTGCAGGACAGCCAGCCCATGAAGATGGCCACGCACATGAGGGCGCGGGCCGCCTGGATGTCCGGAGGCAAGGCCAGCATGGAGTCATAGGTCTTGCACTGCATGTGGCCGGTGGTCTGGTAGATGCAGTTCATCCAGATGCCCTCCCACTTGATCTCCGAGGTCAGGATGTTGCTGCCAATGAAGGCCGAGACCTTCCACTGGGGCAGGGCCGTCACGGCGATCGCCATGATCCAGCCGGTCACCGCGCAGGTGAAGCTGATCAGCTGCATGCCGGTGTTCACCATGATGACGCCTCTTCTGTGAACCTGAAGCTTCTCCACTGTGTTTACTGATTTCTCTCTAGTCGCTACACTTGTTTGTTGGATGAGATCTTCAGTTAAAACAGTATCACAGTATTTATCATCTTATTCACTTTATCCTTTTGCTTTGTTTTGCTCTGTTGTCCCTTCCTGCCTGCCTTCCTTCAGCTTCTTCCAGTCTTTGTCCTACTTTCTCAAGTGAAGGTCACAATGTCAAGAACCACTTCCCTTCCAGCACTCTTTGTTTCCTCCTTGTTTTTCTGATCAGCATCTGGTCAAACGCTTTCACTCCCACACATCCTCCATTCCGCGCCTTTCTCTTGTTATTGTCCACTTCCTCGCCACCTTTGTCATCCACCCTTTGAGAGCATCAGATGCGAGCGCACTTTCTCCCTCTTTTCACTCCCGAGTTTAAGTTAATGAATTATTGAGTATCTCATAGCTGTGCAGCCACTTGTGGCAGCGCGCCGATGCTGGATCGATCAGCTGTAATAAACGGTGCAGTCTAGGCCTTGTGGATGAAATGGATCTCAGGTTTTTGTTTTTTATGGGGGTTTTTTTTCAGCACCAATGGAAGTGGTCCTTTGCCTGTAACAAACCCAGCAGGCCGTGGGCTGATTATTAAGTTCCAGTGTATTTCAGTGTCTATTACTCTTGGTTCGGTGTAGCCTTACCTAGACGGGTCAGGCAGATATAACCTGATACTTTGATTCAAGGCCGCTGATGCTGCTGTGAGTGTATCCTGTCACAGCGAGATAGAAAACCGTAATGCTTGATTACACAGGATACACAAAGTATTGTACGCCTGTGTCTTTAGTCCAAAGAAACACATGCAATCCAAAGTTTAGTCCTCAAAGGATGAAGGAAACCGAAATCCACTAGAGACCGACAAAACATGAACACACAGGATTCAATCAGCCTTCAAAAGCAGGCAGTGAAAAGAGCGATATTTCAGTCTTTCATTTGATCCTGTCTTTGCAAAGATCCACCTGGACATCCAACTCCCCCTGATGATCCGGACCGGATTTTAGCCCACCTTTGTCTTTACCTCAAAAACAAAAAATAAAGCCCGGGCTTCCAGAGTGAAAAACAGACCTCATCATCAGGCACCGCTGCTGCTGCCAGCTGAAGTGTCTTGTTAACAAAGAGCGCACAGGGGTCCAAGCCTTGACGAGGCCACTTCAGACTCGGCGAAGGTTCAGCTGCTGCTCGCACTGCCTCCCCCCCCTCTCCTCCTCCTCCTTCTACCCGACTCTGAACCAGCCCAAATGGGTCAGTCCGGTTCCAGTTAGGGTATAAATAACAAGCAAGGCCACTTAGACAGACTTCTGGGTAAGTAGAGCATCAGCTGTCTCCCTCCCATCTTCAGCATCAGTGTTGACCGCCAACCTGTGAGTGTAACAGCAGCAGCAGCAGCGTGCCTGGAAACACACACACAGAGGCGTACGGGATGAGGAGAGGGAGGGAGAGAGTGAAAAGAGGGCGAGACAACAAAGGAGGGATGGAGGGGAGACAGAGCGGTGTCTGTAGGTGGATCAGTTGACACAAAAACAATCTGGGGGGTGGAAGGGGGGGCCTCCACAATGGGGCTTACACACTCATACCACACACTTTAAACGAGCTTTCACAAAAATCAGCTTTCACTCGCCCTTTTTTTCTGACAAAGGGAAAAATAGTTTAAAAAAGAAGGGGGGAGCATTGGTGTTTTTTTGTGACAGTGACCATGGCTGCAATGTTGAATAGCCAAAAGAAAAATACACAGGTCACAGGTCAAAAGTCGCACTCTTTTGTATGAAGGGGAGCGATGTCACTTGGACAGAAAGGAAATTATGAAACTCTGATTTCTGGCAATTAACCCAACAATGCTGTTTTCCTTTATTGTCATTTTGTTTTGTTTACATTTTCAGTTTTTGTCCTTATATTGTAAAATAGTTGCACAATGCTGAAGATAAAAACAAGAGGGTAAAAAATGCATAAGGTGATTTTTCTCATTATTATCAGAAAATGATATTAAATAGTAAGTTGCTAGCACAAGAAAACACATTCCACATGTTATAGATGGATCGGAGAGCAACATTTTTGGCCATACTTTTCAAAAACAATTTTTTTTTTACTCTGCCCATAAAGTCTCCCCTTCCATCTGCGTTACATTGAACCCTGATGTGCCGATGCGTTGATGAATTAAATATTATGGCAACAAGATCTGCGGTTCAGGTTTCCTTTCTTGTGTAGCCTCCGCTCTCCTTGGTAACGGTGGTCATGACAACAAGCCAGGACACAGGAAATGGGAGCGGAGCAGGGATGATACACAAAGGGAGACAGAGAAGAGGAGGTGACACATACTAATGATGCTTATCCACTGTGACTGAATAAACAGGCAGATGTAGCATATACATTTGCCCATGGGACCCCGAGTCCAATACGGGGTTACAGTGGAATTACAATTTAATGCATTCAGCTTTATATAAACAGAAATAAATGATCTTAAATCATCTTCAAATAGTTTTTATGTGGAAACAACATCAAACAGGGAAAAAAATACTGAGGTTGGACCCTCATTGATAACACTGATGCTAACACACACAAAAATCATTCATTTTTAATTTCCGAGGTCAACAGTGTATTTGTCCCAAAGAGCTCGTATCAGCTGACTGTGTGACCTGCTTTGGCCGAGGCACCACAAAGAGAAATGCTGTCATCACAGGAGAGAGAGGACCTGAAGAGGCAGGACTGTCCAGTTACACAGACGAAGGTGGGAGATTTCATGAAATGTTTAGACAATGAGAGATTTTTCAAAACTGAATGTGAAATTTAATTTAATTGCTGGGTGTCTAGTCATGCATGACAGTTATTGGTCTTTGTGGGATAAAACAAAAGATGCATGATTGCTAATTTTGCTTTTTGATCTAACTATAAACGTCTGTTTTGTGGTGTTTCACCACAAAACACACTTTTCAGTATAAATGTTAAAAACACTTAATAATACTGATCAAGCATGTATTGCTTATTTTTAGTTTGTTTGCAACAGGTTCTGCTTTTTCCACATATGTGCTTTCAGTGCAGTGCTTTAGTTTTATCTATCTTTTATCTTTTATCTTTATCTTTATTTTACTTTTCTGTGTTAGTTTTATAACTCATTCTTTGTTGATCATTGTCATTTTTCACTTTTATTTTTCTTAGTTGGGAGGCACTTTATTTTTTTGATGCTGTATAAATAAAGATTAGTATTTATTCATCATTGTTCTATATTGACCACTGATGAATAATACTGAATATTGTCATGTTTTTTGTGTTAAGATTCTTGTATGCTGCTTGTGTGTTTATTTTATTAATCCAATCTTGCTCTTCTGTACGATCTATACTCCTGCCTGAGCCAAAAGCCAGGATTTTAACTGGTGCCAAACAAAGAGACTACACACGTTAAATTTATCTTTCTGATACCGGTTACATTTAGAATTAATTTTAGGCATGGCTACTTCTGACTTCGAGCTGCAGTGTACTGCCCTCCATGCTGCAGCACAGACTGAGATCTTCAAGTCTCTCTGTCCCAGTCTGAAGACTAAAATGTGTCTGGGCTCTTATCATCGGGGCTCCTGGAGTCAAACACTCTGCCTGAGAAACCAGCTACTTTGCCATCTTCAAAATCTACTAAAATACACTTTTATTGATGTGCTTCTATAATGGTTTTAATTCTGCTTACTCCTTCAATCTATTTTTTAATCCTCTTAAAATTTCATGGGTTTTTGTGGGTGTGTTTGACATTTTGTAAACTCTACTTTTAGATGACCTGGCTTTTTTTTGCTTACCTCAAAGTTATCCTCATAGTCGTGATTACAGAAATGATCTTTGAAAGTATCTAAAGGTTCCCGGTTTTTTAAAGTTGTGATGTCAAACCTTTGATACTCAATCTCTCAGAAATCCTGAATAGGAAAAAGTGGGTGAAGAGGAGTTATTCCTGATGTCTACATAGATTAATAAAATAAAAATGCAAAATAAAGGATATTCAGCTTTTGACCACAGATTTGTGACAAGATGAACCATTTTAAAAACACTCAAAAATGCCAACCTGGTGCTTTGAAACATGTCTAATTCAGTTACTTATGTGACTAATGTGTGTGGAATAAGGTGAGGAACGACTTAGTAATCAAGTGAGCCCATTTTCCTTTGGTAAAGAATGCCATCTAGTGACTCAAAACATGTAGAGACCATAATGTAAATTGCTGCATTAGTTTTCTTTTATATTGAGATAATTACTCTTACAACAAGAAATGCCTTCCATCATCAATGAAGAGGAACACAAACCAGCTGTTATAGGCATAAAATACCAATTTATTACTTTGCACATTAACACAAGTAATTCCCTGCAGGCTAAAAAAAAAAATAAAATAAAACAAAAAACAAAAACAAAAGTAATTTAACATGTCACATAATAGCAATAACAGCAAGTGATTGGGCAGCCTGGTGGGCGGGGTCAGAAGAAGCCCCGCCCCTTCAACAGGTCAGAAAGGGTTCTGTTCCTTCACAGAATTAGAATGTTCCAATTCCGTGGTTCTATTGCTATTGGACAATCACACACAGCTCAGAGACCACTAGCAGAAAAAATAAACAGCAGAGCTATAACAAACCCCAAATAAGGAACCAAAAAAGAAAAACAAAAAAAACAAAGAATAAAATAAAATTAAATTACACAATACACAATGTCAAATTACAAATCCGTTAAGATATAACAATATATCAAAGTGAGAGGAATTTAAAAATAAATCATGCTCTCTTTCTATTGGGGCACAGAAAGAATTATGGATCTTTTTTTAAAAAGGTTAAAAAGAGGTAATCCTGCTCCGTGGATGCCATGTGGTTTCGCCGAACCGCCTCACAAAGAGGAAGTGCATTTGCGAGCGGTCAGCAGAGAGGTGCCATGGAGACAGGAGAGCCCCGAGAGGCGTGGCCACGGGCACAAACCAGGAACGAGGAAACAAAATGAATGCTCGCTACTCTAGCCTGGCCGGAGGAGAGGGGTTACGTCTTTAACGGGTCCACGTTTGAAGAAAGTACCTCGTTTGAATTTGGACACGACGCAAAGATCAGGCCCCCCTCGCCTCGGATAACAGCTTGTACCTCCCAAATTACTGACATTTGTGTAGGAATCTTTAAAATACATCTTAGAGAGACTGGACAAATATTGCTAGCCTAAAACAGTCTCACTAAATTGATAAACATTTACCCAAAAAAAACTTTATATTTTTTTTCTCTCATAATAAATATGATTCTAAAGAGGTTTTTTCTTCTTTTTAAAAGGACAATACTCTGGCATGCAGGCGAGCAAAGTCTACATTTTATTACTGAAAAAAAACAAAACAAAAAAAAGTTTTCAGAGCCTAAAGAACTATTCCACCGAATGCACATTCCCACTGATTGATACAAGCAAAAAAAAAAAGTACAGAGACACAATAGCGAGAGTAGACCAACAGCCACAACGATAAGAATTATAGCTTCGATTTTCCACATTTGAAAACCAGATTTTGGGTTAATATTGCTTTGCAATGCTAAACAGGGAGTGATCGCTGATCCTACTGTATATCGCCCCGCGTGGATAACCTTGAGTTCAACCATTTTCATGTATTTTGAGGAATTTTAAAGCATCAAATCGTCCCCGTTAGAGATGCCAGATAACACGTTTAACCGCAGCCCACTTGGCTCGGTGATGCTAGTGCACATTTCTGAAAACAGTACTGCCCCCTTTGAAACAAAGAAGAAAACTTATTGCATGCAATGCCTGGACGACACCCTCCCCATCCCCAAACTAGCCCCCTCCACTTCCTGCTTCCCTGCCGTTCTCCAGTGCCAGCGCCCACGCCATCAACAGGCAGGCGCCCAAACTCATTCATAGCAAACCTGCTGCTTTACGGGTGGTTTATTACAAAAGGGTTTTCACCGAGCTGTCCCCCCTGTCGAGGCGTGCGCGCTGACTATCCCAAGACTCGTTTCTCCTGCGTCGTCACCATCGTTATCGAACTGCAACACCAGGGGGCACCACATGTACACCTGTCACCAAGACGCTAAGATGGTGTCCATGACAACAGCTTGCCAAGTGTTAGTACAGGGGGTCCAAGGGCAGTGCTTATGCTTTTAGTCAATTCATTTAATCCGGTGTTAAAAAATGCATAAAAATATGAAACAAACACCATAAGTAGTAGAGACTTTTAGATGGGTATACTTGTTCAAATACACACAAACAGTAATAGAAACCATTTTTAAAAGTTCTAAAAATTCAACTCATTGCCTATGGCAAACCTCTTTTAAACAACTCTCTTAAATCCAAGTTCACTCTGATTACAATCCCTGATTGTCTCCACCTATCTGATCAAAACCAACTAACACCAACTGAGTTCATTTCATGCACACAGCGGCAAATCTGTTTCACCAGTCAGAGTCCTAGTCAGAGTGCTACACAATACGTCAAAACAGCCCTATCAGAAACTACAAAGGGAGCGTGAATTAATCCATCCCGGGGCCTACTTTCTCTCGCCATTGGCCAGAATGCTACAAAATATTTTCCAACCCAAAGCTCTACCCCTTAATCTGCGGCTCCACAACTTAAGTCTATTCCTGAAGTCACACTAGTAACTACACAACTGGCTCTGCTGCCGGCCTTAAAATTTCATCACAATACTAACAACATTAACAACAACAACGATAAGAACAACAACAACATCAATGGTAAACTACTAATTCTAAACAACAGTTTTTAAGATAACCACAAAACATCTTATATTAAACTCTTACAAATCTGCTTTGTTGATTCTTATGTATAAATGCATAAAGGTAAGAGAGATTGAGAGTGCCCTCTGTTGCTTGCCTAGCGTCCCGGGTCAGTGCAATGAATTGGCCAGTATTAGCAAAGGAGACCTCAAAAAACTAGGTTTGTTTCCGGCCCTTAAAATGAAAAAACAAACCAAAAAAAAAAAGAGGCTACTAGCGCCTTCTGGAAAACAAAACTAAACAACTCCATGCAACGTCCAGCAGTGTTACTGTTTAACCTTTCAGATATTCAGGTCCACGGATAAAAAAAAAAAAAAAAAAAAAAAAAAAAAAAGAGCCTGAT
>OMLF01013056.1:0-23789 GCA_900302615.1 Holocentrus rufus | reverse complement strand
TCTGGAAAACAAAACTCCATGCAACGTCCAGCAGTGTTACTGTTTAACCTTTCAGATATTCAGGTCCACGGAAAAAAAAAAAAAAAAAGAAAAAAAAATAGATCCTGGTTTTCACAGAGATAGCAAGGCGGATAAACCAATACTCTTTCTGTGTTTAATGCCTCCCGCCATTCAAAAGGTCCCAATGCCGAGCCAGAGTCACAGGCTAGACCACGGTTACTACTGCTACACGTCAGACCTGGGCTCACTCACTACTTGAAATGGATTCACATACTTTTCTGGGATTCGTTGATCTTGTGAGGCACAGAAGGAACAGCTGGCTCCAAAAAGTGCAAATCCCGTCCCGCCGACTGGCAGGCTAAAGCACGAGTTCGAAGTAAATGAAAGATTTCAAATAATAAGTGACCCAGGGCTGCTACAAATACCCACACCAGCCCCTGTGAGGCCTGTATAAGTCATATGTCACAAAGTTGCTCTATAGATGTAAATATATGTTATATATGTACTGTATGTGTGAATATAAAAACAACAAATCTGAGGCATTTACAGCAGTTATCTCCTTGATTTCCCTTTACAATTCAGTGGCCTGCCATTAAAGACAAATGCGCACACAAACACACACCCCACACACATACAGCAGTAAATGTATATACAGAAACACACACGCACGCACGCACACACACATCCGCACAGACTTGAGCACTTATTCTTTGCTAAGATGGGAGGAAAGTAGTAATGGGCATGGACACCCAGGTCACCTCGCTTGTAAAAGACCGTAAAGGAGAAAAAGTTAAAACACACGCTCATAAAAAGGAAAAAATATATATATATGTATATATATCATTCTCAAAAGGTCAACTCCCCTCCACCTCTTTTCATGCAGAGTTCCCTCCCCACCACCCAAAAAACCCAAGACCTTGTGACAGATTTTGCCCAAAGGGGCTTTGAGGTAAAAGTAGATAAGAGTCCTGCTTAGCTGGGAGAGCTAAAGAGCTGCGCTGACACGGAGGGTGCCAGTCCACTCCCTTGCTCAGTGTATCTTACAAAAACAAGAGTACAGACATTCAAATTGAAAAAAACAAAAACAAACTCAAAACAATGGCTCAACTTGTTGTATGTGTGTGTATGGTTTGTTTTTGTTTTTTTTTGTTGTTTTTTTTTTTTCTTTTGTGCATTGGAAACCCGCAGGTCTCTCAGTGCTGGATTGCTGGTTAGAAAGGCGGCTTGATCGGGAACGCCTGTTGGAAGTTCGTTCCGTGAAACAAAAAGTTGCCAGGCAGCGGAACACGGCAGATTCCCCTGGCATAGAGCCGCTTTGGTGCAGATTTAGAAAATGATCTGAGTGTTGAGGAAGAGAGACAGACGACGAGAGGAGAGAGAGAGAAAGATACAGGAGAAGAGAAAGACTGGCATAAAGATACAGACACGGACAGTGAGAGGGAGTCAGCGGCTGGCTGGCTGGCTGGCTGGCTGGCTGGCAGGCGTGCTGGCTAGCTCAGGCGAAGTACATGGTGTGCTGGGTATCATAATGGATCTGAACTGCCTTGGCCAGCGCCTGGGGGTCCCGGCCGTTGCTCTGGCCCGACACGTGGCTGCCCTCCGCACTGCAAAACAGAGGAAGGCAGATGTTGAATTAGACTCTTGTCAGGGGTTTGAGTAGAACACAAAAAGCAGGAAACGAGGCGTGGAGGCCGGGAAATGGGATTCTGCATTATAAATGATCGGCAGCCAACTGATAAGAAAGTGGTCAAGTCCTGTTCCTCTGAAACCACATGGGAACCTATTTCATCTGAGATCAAATCTCAACAGGCTTTCTCTCCTGTAAATCCCTCTCTTAAAAAGTAGCACATCATTTTAAAAACAAGAAAATAATTCTAAGCTGCAATCCTGCACAAAAAATACAGTCATAATATCCAAAATGACCCACAAAAGATGCAGATGGCCCTTGAGCCAATCAGTAATTAGAGGTGTCATCCTTTCAAACTGGGAGATTTGACCTTTAACACTGGCACCACCATGAGGTCAATCAGTGTATTTCTTTTAATACGGCAACACACTGCAAAGATGCAACAGCAGCTTTCATCAAAAAGGAGGATTATTTCTCTTTCTTGAACAACAAACAGATAAAAGGATCCATGCTGGTGTCTCATGCTGGTGCCTCACCTGTCGTGGTCTTTGTCCACCAGGTGGTAGCGGGCACGGAAAGCCACTAGCCTGGCGTAGTAGGCCGGTGCTGGGATGGAGACGGAGCGCGTGCAGCGGACGTAGGTGTGGCACAGCTGGTAGGTGAGGAGCTGCAGCTCATCAGCAGTGAAACAGTTGTCATCCCACAGGACGTGGTAGTGGGAGGGACGACTGGTGCCCTGAGGGAAGACGGCAGATCTGCATGTGTCAGTACTGCACAGATTCATGTCACACAATTTCAGTTATGACGTGAAGCTCTTCTGCGTAGTTTATGATCATGTGTGTGTCGTTTCACTGTTTACTTCTTTTTACGTCACAATTCTGGTGTCCATTTAAAAGATTGAAACATCTCATCAACCACACACCTTTTTCTATGAACGTCACCCTCTGAACCCGAGTGTGTGAGTGTGTTGTGGCGCTCACCTGAATCCCAGCATGGCTGCACAGGTAGAAGTCGAACTCGGAGGGGTGTGTGATGGTGCTGTCCACTGTGGTGCCAGCTGGGACGTTACCGCTCTTCCCAACCTGCAGGGGGGGGGCAGTCAATCAGATGATAAATGAGATGTTTTCACACACTGATATACAAACAAAATCACGAGTCTTATGGCAGAGTGAACCCCAACTGACCCTCTCAGCTTTGTCGGAGCAGAAGAGACGTGTGTGGTGGCGCTTCTGGACCACGATGTAGGTGATGCCCGGTCTGTAGTCCTCCTCCAGACTAATACACGCTTTCCGGATGGCTATCAGCTCCGGCCACGCAACCTGAAAACACACACACAGATTTTGTCACTTTGGTATTACCCCTATTAGTTAATCAGTAAGCTAATAGTGTGAACTACTGTCACGTAATTCTTACATTATAAAATTAACTGATTAAAAATACTGACTTTGAACAAAGCTCAAATGAGAAGTAAGATGTGTGTATTTGAGGTAAAGTCATGAAGGAAAGAGAAAATGTTGTAGTAGCCAGACCCAGCACACATTAAGACAAATCTACAGATAAAGATCAAATGAGTGAGTTGTAAACCAAGGTTATAATTTATTAGGTTAGGCTACAATTCATATGAGATTTAGTCCAGGTTGAACATTTTACTGTCTCAAGCAATCTAAATCAATCAGGCGGCACACCATAATTTACTGTTCTTTGCTGGCACACTACCATCTTGGACCAAGGCAGCTGGCATCAACTCATGTTCATACGTTCATTTCTGATTGGGACTCTTGGGACTCACATGCAAAATACCACCAATGAAGAAGGAACAAGCTTTACTGGAATGTAATTCTAAATACCAGGTGGAAAAGACATTAAATAAATGGTAAATGTCACATTGCCGTATCTCACCTGTTTCATCTGTCCCTCGGACACTCCTCCACGGTAGTAGATGATGCGTGTGGGCTTGAAGCGCGTGGACTTGTAGAACTGGATGAGCAGCTCCCGAACCATGTTGGTCAAGTCCTGGATGACCTCCTGGCTGAAGAGTTGCTCCTGAAAAGACGGTAAAATGTGATTAGGGCATGGAGGGTGAACAACAAATGACAACCTGTGCAGAAAAACTGAAATTAAAAACCGCCGAGCAAATTACTGATCATTAGTATAAAAGCAGTGGTAATGAGCAGGCTGGATCGTGCCAAAATGATCCATTCATAATGAATATCAACACTCCTCTCAAGTACATCATATTCATTTGAAAGGGAGAAGCTCGTAATATTCAATAACATTCCCTGAAATGTTTTTCTAGTAAAATGAGGCGCACTATCTGCAACCTGACTGTTAATATTTTAGTCAATTAATTAATATTTGAGTAAAATAATCATGTTAGTTGTAGGTTCAGTACCTGGGACAGGTCTTGTCGGGACGTCTGGACCCGCACCGTGGCGCAGTAACGGCTGGGATGGCCGTCCATGCTGCCCACCACCGCGGCGATGGACGGCTTCTTCCCGTCACCTGCCGGAGGGTGTGTGACGTCAGCACCCAGGAAGATAACAGGCTGCTGGAACACAGAGGGCCTGAAAGGAGAGCAGGACACGCAGAAGACGGGCGAAGACAGACAAAGAGAAGGAGAGGAAAAAAAGAGTCACAATGACGGGTGTGTTACAGGCCTGTAGAACAAAAAACAGCTCTATTTATGAGGAGAATCATGTGGGCTGAAAATCCTTTTATTCTATTTGGTGCATCATGATTTTAAGACAGCGCCCAGCCAAGATGACTGACTAGCCAAATGGAATAAAGGCGTCTCGGTGTTGCTGGACATGTAAAGCTCATTACTTCCTGTAAACTGGATGATTTTTCCAGGAAAGACCGACTTGAACTGGTGGTGAGAACGGGAAAATGTAAAAGCTTTCTTGAACTGGTTACAGACTGACTGTGTCATTTGCCAATAAAGAGTAGCAAAACAGACATTATTATTTGGAGCGCCTTATCGCGTTTTACCCCACTGATTACAAGAGGACCCTGTTTTATCCTCCCATCTGCACTCCAATATGGAATGACAAAAATATCCAGCATAATTGATTTCCATTTAAAAATGAAAATAAACTGAATCTCAATCCCTCGCTGGCGGCTCACCTCTGATGAGGCACCAGGACGTTGTTGATGCCGCCCAGCTTGGCATTGATTTTGAGGCAGAGGTTGGAGAGGGTCTGAGGGGACGTCTTCACCACGTTCTTCACCTGGACGCACTGGGTGGCCATGCCGAGGAGGGTGTCTCCCACTCGCTTCACCTCGGCTGCAGAAAGGCAGGGAGATACAGGCGACCAGGTTTAATATCACTCAAGATCATTTTCTACTTAAATATGAAGAACCAGCAGAAACCAAAATTAAAGACAAGCAGACAGTAAATGGAAATCTTGCATTTCTTGCAATTGCAATTGCATTCCAATGCAATACTTCTTCCTTTATTCTATTCCCTCAATTTAAAATAAAACACAGAAATCATTAATTTCTCACCATAAACGGGCGTTTTGCCGGGCAGGATGACGACTATGAGCTGCAGACCAACGTAGGACATCTTGAGGTGTTTGAACATCGGCTCCACGCTGTCGGCTCCCTGCGCGTATTTGCAGAAACACGGCTGGCCCTGGATGGGCATCCCAGCATCCTTAGAGATCTTTCGCAGCTGATCAGTGAAGCTTCTGTTGGAGGAGAATGACACAGACCATCCGAAAGCAGCAGAATCTGGATTACATGGCAGGGGTGTGAATCTTTGGCTTCACAGATTTGATTTATGATTTTTCTTATTTCAGAATGATTCAATTTGAGTTTGTAAACCGAAATTTGAATCAGCACTTTTAGCAAAACTTTTTGTCCATTAAATTAACATGAGCAATAATGAGTAATATGAGTCATAATGAGTAATAATGTCTTTTTCCTTCATGGGGAAAAAATAAGAAAATAATTACACAACAACTAAAAGCAACACTGGCACAAGTTACAATCTGTTGGAGCACAAAAAAAACATTTGTTTTTGTTTTTTAAGTGTCACGAATGATTCAATTCAAAGCATTTCATATCAATTTAGGCCAACGTTACAGCAAATCATTCTATATTTTTTAATAGGTCGATGCAAATGAATTGGCAGAATTTATACATCAATGCAATCTGTGCAATGAATGAATCATTACGCTCCTGGTAAGCTGAAACTACCTGAAAATGATCTAAACAGCAGGAAAACGTAGAAAGCCTTGACTCACTTGAGCAGGTCCTCTCGACACTGTTTCTGCGGGGCGAAGCAGGCCACGGCCCAGACCTTGATCTCGATGCCTGCGTAGAACTGCTTCCCTCTCATGTCCCAAACGCCCTGGTTGGGCGTGGCCACGGTTTTATTCTGCGGAGAGAGTCCCTACTCTCTTAGTCAACCCCCCGGTTAGATGAGCTAATACAGCAGATACTACTACAGCCCAACCCACATCTACATCATCCCTTTGTAGACAGAAAAACAGAATACATTGAATTTCCCACCCGACTGAACCTCCTACATGTATGTGGCCTGCAGTCGTGATGCAAAACATTGTTTAGGCTTCACACAGATCAAAGTGCTCCATTTACACTGTAAGGCTTCAGACCTGTTTAACATATTCCTGTGTTTCATTAGGCTTCTGTATGGATATGTGTAATATATTTAAATATGACACTGGTCTGAGGTTTTTCAGTGTGTGGTGGAATATTCTGATCTGTGTGAGGATTGTTGAGAAACGTTCAGGACAGACTCTCGAATGCAGAAATTATTACAGATAATTTCCCTCTTAGATCAGGAGAGCTGACACCAAACGGTGAACATGAGGATGTCATTTATTAAAAAAAGACATCTGATGCTTCACAAGTGTTCTTGTTTAGAGGGTTTTGAGGAATATATGAATGTGTACAGCCACACATTTTGAAGTCCTGAATGTTCCTCTCTGCAGCACAAGTCATCAATATTAATATTTCATTACAAAACAAAAAGACTGCAGGACACGACCAACACCACAGCTAGAATTTGTCATTTCCACATAATCAATTATTCCATTCATGATAGTCATTAATGATTAAGATACAGTTATAAGGGCACTAAGTTTCAGTTCAGTTAAGATTCATGAAGAAGGCTATTAAGAGGTTATGTTCTCCAAAATAAGTGCCCAAAATTACCATTTTGACACTAACACATCATGAAAAGTCAAGAGTTTGTCCATCTGTATCAACGATTGACTCAATATCCTGAATTTAAATGCTTTTCCATGAGTCAAGTTTACTCAATTCAAAGTAATTAATCAGTAAAAGATTACAATCACAATGCCTTTGGAGCTACACAGGAAATAAGACCGTTGCCTTTCCCATCTCCGAGCCGTGCGTACAGTCACTTCAGTGCTATTCATCTTAATGAACACTCTGATGCAGCTATAATCAGCGTACAGTGTTAAAATGATAAGTGCGTATTTTCATTCATGCCAAGTGATCATGGCAATGGGAAAAGCAGTCAGTCTCCAGTTAAGGGTATTTCATTGGAAGGCGATTAGACTCAATATCCCAGCAGGCAAGGGGCCAAAGCCGTTCAGAGGGAGCCCAGTGTAATAGATCTTGGGTAAATGAATCAACAGATAGTTCAGCCAGCCAATAGCGGGATTACACTTGGCATTGGCGGCTGAGAGAATTTTTTATCAAGCAGCAATCTGTTTTTATACTATGAAAGAACAATTGTAAATTAGGTACAAATCAAGAGAGAAAGCCGGCCAAAGCCCTCCACGTTCATTTCAAAACACACAACAGATCCAGATGATTCAAGCTTTATCTCGAATTACAAGAACCATTCACCTTACATTCCAAATCTTATGTAATTTGTGGTGCATTTGATTTGCATATGGAGGGTAAACAAGATTCCCTCAATAGACAATAAAATAGAGAAAGTGCATTTTTCAAACTGATTATATTTCAGTGCTGGGTGGCAAAGAGTCCGATCCTCTTCCAGTTTGTAACATCCCCCTCTTACACACAATCCTTGAATCCCAATTCAGCCTCTAACCGCCAACCACTAGGCAATAATGTAAGTCTCAATGGAGCGAGCAGGTGTAAATAATAATCAACACAAGTATACTTTTAGATAGATAAAATGTCCCCCAGCTGCATCTTCTATTCACAAACTGGGGACAATTAATTTTTATTCATTAGATTCTGCACAAGGATGCGTGTAAAACCCTCTCCTTTTACATGGATCATCCACTTCAGTCAGATTTATCTCCATGCATAATGGCGAGGGACCATTCAGTGGCTGATTTGAGATTCAGCGGGTGAAAGTCAACAATCTACAGTGACGTTCCTCCTCACCTACTTTTCCTCCACCTACACAGACACAAGTGAACGCAACAGATGAAAACTCAAGTCCTCGTCTAGGAGGAGCACTGTGACACTTTCACCCATGTAGTATACTTAGAGCTGTGCCGGTGGAGGGAGGGAAAAAAAAAAAAAAAAGATTGAGAGGAGAAAAAACACTTGAGACTGCTGAGATGCACCACAGGATTACAGCACAGGGCCAGCTCCAGGTCTTTCAGGTCTGCCAACATCGCAGCTGCATGCCAGATCCACCCACCACCTGAATTAGCAGCTCTACATATGGGATTTAATTAATTGTCTGATTCATAATGTATTGTGTAAATTGAATTTTAGTGGAAATAAGCTCTGATCACTGAAAAAAATCTCCAATGGCATTATTATAATTGTTTAAAAATCAGCTATCAATCGTTAATTAAGCTCAGAAAAATCCATTGTTCAATCACCGTCCAATCAAAATATATTCAGTTATTTGTTTGATTATTAGGCGGGCTCTGGCGACCTGGAACGCACCCCATATTCCAGCATTCACTCTGTGATGCCCCCCCTCCCACTCCCGTGATCCCCAAGTCAGGCTTGCGCCCCCAGAGTGCAGCCCCTGCCCAGTACTCACCCTGCCACAGTCCCTCCCTGTGTCTGTACTCACCCGGCCCCCATACTGCAGCATGGGCGCTGGGAGGACACGTCCCGTCACCTCGGTCATGTCGTTGTGCACCACAATGCCAAACTCCTTCAGATAAGGGTCCGGGCCCCCGACCATGCTGTTGCTTTTGACCTGGGGGAGAGGAGAGAGAAATGAGGAGGAGGAGTTAAAGAAAGGTTGCAGGAGGGTGAAGAAGAGAGGGAGGAAAGACAGAAAAATGGGATTGAGGAAGAAGGGCATGAGAGAATGCAAAATGGGTTATGGGTTGTAAAAGTTCACGTTTTTATTATCTTTTTTTTGACTTGATACATGGAATTGATCCACAATTCAGGTTCTTTCTTTCTAATTTAAGCAACAATCCCACACCAAAAGCTGAATGTGGCTTTCGTCAATATTCTGTAAAGGTTGTGCAGCTTAGCAACAGAAAGTGAGTAATTATCATAATGCGGTTACTAATTAAAAAGCTGTACTGAATGTTTGAAAAATTATGACATTGCAAAATGCGCTGATTTTGTAATCAGTGTGATGGTTTGGTGAATCGAGGGCTGCAAAAGACATGGTTTGCAGTTTCAGTTCAAATCGTATTAGGTCAGTTACAGTTGACTGAATTCTTGATGTGTTTTCAATTACTTTTAGTGAACGGGCAGAAGGAAGCACCTGTTTTATGCAAAGTTCAGAGCAGCGGCTACGATTCCAAAACTACAAGCAAAGAGATCTCACAAAACAAAAAGCTGCTGCTGCTCCAGCTGCGTTTCGCCCTCCCATCCCAAGAGGGAGGAACCACTCACCAGTCTGCTGATCTCTTCCTGTCTGTCAGGGGCTGAGCGGGCGGTAGCTTTGATCATGGTGGACGTCTGGTTGTCTGTCAGTTTCTTGATACAGCGCTGGCCTGCCACGATGTTACAGACCTGCAGAGCGGAAAGACGAACGCGTCATGAATAAAACAAAATAATAAGACGAGGATCTGATTCGAGGGGGGAAAAAAATTCACTGACAAAGATGAACAGCACTTTTATGTCGAACTTAATCAAGACTAAACAAAATGAGTGCATGTGTCAAAGCCTCTGTCTCACCTCGAGGGGAAGGTAGGTGTGTTTCTGTTCCTGCCCTACTTGAAGACAGGGGAGGTGAGGGTACTTGAGCTGCAGACTGTACTTCTGTTTGAAATATTGAGCTACCGTACACTCCATCGCTTGGCCGTTCTCAAGCTGCAAGGGGAACCTGCGAATAAATGGAAAACGTGGGCGAACCAGACAGAAACTCATTCATATGTAAAACAGTAACATATGAGCAAATCTGCACTCGTTTTACATTTGCATTCATAAGATCTTCAGATATTTTGGGGATCTTTTCTCCCATCTTTGAATTAAAATATCGACCAGCACAAAAAAAGTGAGGTGCAGCTGGTGAGGCACTTACGTTTGGTGACTGGCAGGGCGGCGTGTGACATTGCAAACGCGATACTTCCTCTTCATCTGACCACAGTGTGTAACCTCAACTTTCAAACCTGCCCCAAAACATAAATATACACACCACAAGCAAGGTTACAGACAAATAAAAGTGAGCATGCCAAATTTGTTGTTTCTGGACAACTATATTTTGAATTTTAGCTGGATGCTGTCTAATTGCATCCAGTTAAAGGTGCAGTCAGTAGTTTTTCTCCTCCAACAAACTGGGATCAGCTTGGGTATAAAACATTTCTGATTTTCTTGTGCAGGGTTGTTTTTTTCTTAAAGCTTTCTGCATTTCCTAGTGACACATTTGTCACAAGCCAGCTTTAAAATAAATAAATAAATAAAACACTGAAAGAAAATGTAGAGATCTTATGCCTAGATGAGAAAATAACAAGGGCAATTTCACACTGACAAGGAATCAGTTTCAGAATCCAAACAAATCTGAAAATTGCCAGCAGCTCATGCGAGGCTCATCTGGTGACATTCAGCTGTGTGACTTTAAGCGAGATTTTATCTCTGTGATGAAGAGTCAGAAACAGAAACAAGAGACACGAGCTGGCTGCCTGAGGTCAATGTCTTGTGTGAGTTACGAACAAAAAAAAAATACGGCTCGATTCAGGGAGTTCAGTTGTCGCAATTTGTGCGAATTTTTAAATGTGAGACTCCTCCATCTGCGTCATACAGGGTCGAATGCCACATGTTTTCTGACTTGAGATTGCCAAGTTTCTGTTTGAAGGCAGATCTGTCAGCCTTTGCTACTGTGGGAAATAAAAAACACATGTGCTCCAAAACTGGTGTGTATCTGCAGCATGCTTCTCTTTGTGAGTAGGAGTCGTTTCTTTTGTTTATATCCACTGCATAAAACAATTATTTATTTGTCTTGCAGGCCACACCCACCTCAAATCTCCTCAGTCAAATTGATACAAGTCAGTAAAGTGGTGCACCAGGGGTCACTAGAAACATTTATGGGTGTGTGTGTGTGTGTGTATGTGTGTGTGTGAATGCATGTCCACCTCTTATCTCCTTGGTGAATTTGACGCGTTGGGAGTCGGTGAGTGGTTTGGTCTGCTCGTTGATGTTCTGTATGTCCAGCACCTCACACATGAACTCGATCACAGGCTGGGCACGGTAGAAAGCAGTGGCTGACACTGTGAGGCAGAACACAGGAAGACAAATACGTTATTATTCATCAATCAATCCTGTAAACCAATTAGCAATCTGAATTTTCTCAAAGGCAGATTATGGGCAAAAATGGTGCAGAGACTATAAAAGAAAACACAGGGGGTTTTCATGATGCAACACCCTTTGGCAGCCATATTGGAAGAACGTCCTGATTTGACATGGTTTATTTCTGTGACGTTTTTAACTGGGAATCGGTCATTTCACCACTGATACATCTGGTGAGTTTTATGTTTAGATGCCTGGCTAACATATCTAGTAGAATCTAGTGTTACTAGAATTTGGATTAATAGCACAATCAGTTGCTTTGCTAAATTAGCTTGCTGCCTAATTAGCTGACAAAGCCAGTCTGTTTGGATAAAATGAGCAGAAGCTGAAGCTAGAAACAAACTGACTGTAGTGTTCACTTTTACACCACAATGATTTTTTTTTTCAGATCTCTTTTTCTAGCCCCGTTCTTATATATTTATCCATAATTTATGCCCAGCCAGTTCTCCACTGGACCTCCACAACGGCACCAGATGTGGCTGCAAACCTTCTCTACCAAAACGTGAACTGTTCGTCTGGCTTGACATGGTTCAACTGAAATGCAGTTTCGGTTCCATGGAACTTCATTGTTCTGGACTTCCCTGAGAGAACCGTCCAATCTAAATCATGAACTTGGTTTGCATCATCATTTGGAGCGTTCCGTATGGGTTTGGCAGAGTTATCAATAGTAAAAGTTTAATTTGTGGCGCTGTGTAAAGCCAGCCTGATGGGAAGCTGTGACTGATGCTGAGGGAGAGTGAAGCTGGAAACGTAGCGGGGCTCATGACACACAATCAGCTGCTGATTATGAGTGATTGTGGGCATACAGACATGTGAATTCAATCATATTTGTAGGGCCCAGCAGGCAGCTGGAAGAAACTACAGAATACATGATCTGTCATACAGTCTGTTTACACCAACACATGAGCACAACCAGATACAACATGCATGCAGCAGAGTTATAATCACATTACATCACACACAAATTAGTCAATTTTCTGATTTTTTTTATATGAATGCACTTGGTAAACTGTTAATGATTATTCAGATCACAAATGCAGCAGGTCTTACCATCGATGTTGAGCATCATGTTCCACATGGCAGGACGGACAGACTGATGGAAACCAAACCACACCTCTCTGCCTCCGCCCAGTGGATGGTAGTAGCCCTCCGGAGGGGAGAAAAACGAACGCCCCACTGGAGTGTACCTGCACACACAAACACAACGTGAGGAAAGCCCACAGAATCCATCAGTGTAAATCTGATGACTGAACATTTCCATAAGAAGTGGGTGGAAAACAATCATAAAAAGGAGAGCAAGCACAAAAAGATCAAAATTGGGTCCTTAAATTTAAAGATTTAAACACTTATGAGCTCTGACAATACAATACAATGGATTTTACATGTCCTGGTTGTCATATGTTCAATATCAGTGCAACATGATGCAGGCTGAATTTTTTTTGTTTTTTTAAATACAAAAAAAAATGACTGCCTCAGTATCTCAAGGCAATTTGGGTTTCTGGTTCAACGTTAGGTGGTTAATAGTATTGTGTAACAATGTGAAACGACATAAATGCTTATCTCAAATAAACGGTTTCCACATCAGCCTTCAGAGGTATTAAGTCTGGTAAGTGTGTCTGGGAAAATGCTAAATTAATCTTTTGTTTGATTTGAGTAACTCACTGGAGGAAATCTAGTAATTAAAGGTAAATATTGGTACGACATTAAAAAAAGAAAAAAGAAAACAGGAGCCGGTGCATAGCAGCGTGCTCAGGATTTCCTCTTACAGTAGAACAGACTGTCTCATGTAAGGCAGGTGTCATGTGACACCCAAACCAAGTCAGTAGAATTCAGTTCACTTAGGATGAGGTAATGAATACCAGGAATGCAGTCCTACATGATTCACAGGGTTCCAACACACTTTCACAGACAAAAATTCAAAACTCTTTCATGACTTTTCAAGGACCCATAATGCATGGATGCATAATGCATGTTAGCATGTTATTTGGACTAGCATCAAAACCTTAAAGTGGAAGATTATCCATGGAAGATTACTGTTATTCATGTCATTACAGACAAAAAAAATCTAATTCCAGGACTTTTCCAGGCCTGGAAAATGAGATTTTAAAATTCCATGACTTTTCCAGGTTTTCCATGACCGTGGGAACTCTGGCTTCATCGGTTAGTGTGGGGCGACTCACAAAGCTAGAGCTGGGAAAGTGATTCCTGAAATATTTACTCATGATACTATAAAGGACATTGGATAAACACATTCACCCGCTGGCATATGCTGTGGTCTGCCTTGTGGATTTGACCAAGAAGCCACAAGACAGCAGGAAATGACAAATTAAAGATTTAAAAAAAAGGAAAGAAGAGAGCAATTCTCAAACAGGAAAGAGATGTTTGGGGAAGGAAATGTGGATGATGTGTTTGCAGACGTGAGAGAACCGCGGTACCTCATGGAGGGCAGGTGCCGCGTGATGACGTCCAGGGCCTGAACGGAGTCCTCGGGGACCTCGTTGAGGTGACCGGACAGGGCTTCAAGCAGCATCTGCAGGCTGACCACTGACACCCACTGCAGGGACACCTTGAACGTCTGATCCTTCCCCTCGCCGGGCAGAGTCACCTCCAGATCCACCTGGGTGAGGAGAGAGAGGGGGGAGGGGAGGTGGGTTTGGAAAAGAGATTTAGAAAGGGAATGAGGGGAAAAAAGAATTGGGGGGAAATTGAGAGAAGAGAAGGTAACACAGAGAATAGGCAATAAATACAAAAGGGCAGAAAAAGAGCCGCAGAATAAAAATAAAGTTTAAATTCATTGTGTTTTACGCCAACAAATCATCAAGAGGTCTGAATAAAAGGCTTTTGAGAGTGAATGAATATTTTATTAAGACAATTTTATTTCTAAACAATATATTAGCAGAAATTAGCAGAAAGAAATACATATTCGTAACCTTAATTTTTTAAGATTTTAACTAAGCATGCATGCCTTTTATTCACACCGCAACACATATTTATGGGATCTGGCCAAAATCCTCTGCAGTTTCCCACTGAGCTGCTATATTAAAAGGAAGTGGGAAAAATCCTCAACACTTCAACACCGTTAAAAAGCAGCTATTGGTGCTGTACCTTGTGTTCCTGGGTCTATTTTAAGTTTGATGCTGTATTAATCTCTTTCCTGCAGACAAATCGCCAAACGCACATGACATCACATCAATATATTTCCAGTGCAGCTACAATAGAGCAATTGTATAAAACATTAAAGGTAAACATCCAGGGCAAGAGCCTCTTTCCACACTCTGTTTGACGCTGTCGATCAGAAATCATACATTACATTTACATTACATTTTGCATAAAGGATGTGGCTCTTACTGGCCCTCGTGGTATCGCTCCCTCCGCCTACATGCAAAAACCAAACTGAAGCGATCTTGAGAAAACTGGATTTACTGGAAGGTAAAGAGCAATTTACAACTACTCATTTCAACGTTTGAGAAAATCCATCCATAGAAAAGCCAATATCAATCTAGACGAGGCCAGCTGGAGGAAGGTGGGTACACAATGAAAAGGAAATTACAACTCTTATTCACAAAATAACTCCTGGAATGCACTTAACGTCACATACTGATCATACAGAACTGCACAAAAAGTGTGTGAGAGTGGATTTTTCCCTCTCATCATCTTGCTTAAGGAGACCTTGACGGTTGTTTTTCCTGTTTCCAAGCCGATCTGGGATTTGAGCGTCTGGACTGCCACCTCTCCCCAACCCACTGGCCCATTTTAAATGTTCACCATGTCCTCGCTAAGAAATGAACTAAACACTGGATCTTAAATGCCGAATATCACTTCATATGTGATGATCAGAGTGCTGATTTGTCTATTTACCTGTAAACATTTTATTGAGACACACAAATCAATCAATGCACATGCTATTGGAGGAAGTGTTTGATATACTGACCCTGTCTCTCCCTATTGGCAGTGGATGTGCTGTGTACATGTTCCTCTTCCCATCATAGCCAGGCTGCCGGTCACCAAAAATCTGCATCTTGAAGTGCCGCACCATGGTGTCCACCACCTCCCTGTGGGACGGGGGAGACAGGATAGTAAGCCACACACATGCATACGAATAACTTCAATAAATTTCAAATACTGTTTAAGTCAATGGCATGAAAGAAAAGACTTCCTTCCCTTTACAGTGATGTTCTGCAAAAAAACAACCCATGCATTTAACCTGCATTTTATCTCACAAATGGAGGCATGTGTCCCAAAAGCCTCAAAATAAAAACAAACCCACATCCCATTATCTGTCTACCCTCTGTTCCCCTTCAGCTCAGACCCTTGTGTTTACCTGTTGACCCTCCGAGGCCGTTTCTCAGGCTTGATGTCGATATCATAGTGATAGACATCAATCTTGGGAATCTGCACCTGGAAGTGGTTGGCCAGCAGGCGGATGGGCTTCCCCACCGTGCCCAGGCCGGGACGCCGTGGAGGCTGGAACAGAGTGGAAGGGGCAGGCGGGCCTGGAGAGGAGAGAGGAAATAGTCAATTTTTTTTAAAAAGGCCGGAAGTGTCAGAGAGCTCCCAGTACAAAAGGAAATCATTCCATAGCTGATCAATAGGTTTATACGGGCTTTCACTTATATCTTTGAGATGAAAGCACCAACTGTTATTTGATCAAACATTTCGGGATAATCTGCACATTCAGGCACAGGAATATCAAAAACATTTTCTCCCTCATTTTAAATTGTGAATTAAAACACATTTTTGAATTTCATATCATAACCTACATTTATAAGAATCTTGGAAGGCATGCACAGATTCCACGCACAGGAGCGGCGATGCATCAAATGAAGAGTGGCATTTATTTCAAATGTGAACAGAGTCGGCAGCACTGAGGTGGCGTGCTTTTGTCTTGTTGCTAAACGTTAAATCTAAAAGATGGACGAGGGCGACCTTACATCAAGCATGCTGCAATAGATTTGTTCAATACCACCTGCTTGAATGCAGTGAAATGGCCTCACAAGCCCAAAGACAAGCACGCGGTCACACACACGTTTTGATTGATCCGCCACACTGGCCCATGACCTACATAGGTCAACAAGGGGCTGGCGAAACAATGACCCCCAATTATCCTTCAGCCCGCCCCCTGGCCCCACCCAGACAAACAGGGCGCCCGCCCCGCGCCCCGAAACAAAGACCAAGCTCTTCTCAGACAGACAGCAGCAGGGCCATATGGGGGGTTGCTGCGCTGAGAGGCTGGGATTACCGTTACACACAGAATAAAACACACGCCACACACACACACACACACTCCACGTAAGCACCATCCCACACACACACACACACACACACACATTACATATGCACATGCATGTACACAAACCACCTCACTCAGCTACCTATGGTGTTCTCCACCATCCCCCACCTTGGGTCTTGAATTGTGACGTGAAAGCTGATGGTGCATAAGGCTCATAATGCCTAAGACCTTAGATACCAATTTAAAAGAGCATATACACCTTCAAGACCTCAGGCCTCACCTAGCTGCAGTGAACCTTTTAATAGCTCATCATATTACACAAATTATACTTAGTCTCAGATGTGGTCAGCAGTGTTATTTCTGTATTCATTTAGCAGTGGTGGACGACCACAGCAAGGAAATTACAACCACTCCAACAGAAAATCTGAAATCAATAATCTAGTCTTACTTTTATCAAAAACTAAGACAACTGTAGTCAAAATGTTTTAGATGTAATGATTAAAATATGATTTAAAAACATTTTTAGCTCTAGAACTTCAACTTGCAACATGACTTGGACCCGAACGGCAGCAGACACGGGACAAAACTAGAATTATCGCCCAACAGCTGCATGAAATTACAGAGGAAAACACAGGTAGTCAACATAAGCCTGGCGTACCATCTCATCTACATAAGCACCATGATGCTTGTGCTACCTGTTAAACACTCACGCACGCTGCTATTTTGGCCGACCACGTGTCGTTCTGTGCAAGTGTATCTGCAAAATACATCAGCAGGGGAAAAAAAACATACACATATCAATTCTGTTTAGACAAAGGAGAAACGCAGCAGTGCAGATTCAGGGTGTACTCAGAAACAAACAATGATATAGTAATATTGGTATGGAAGGAGGCTGGGAGGCAGGGGAGGGGATGCAAGGCTGCTTAATGCTTTTGTCAACTGACAGCTAAGAGACTGTGGGGGTCCTCCTGAACTCCATGCACCCACACGCTCCAGTTAGCAAGTGAAGCGCGAGAGCACGGACAATCGGGACCCTCCCCGGCGCTTCCTAAAAACACGCTTCTCAACGTGCCCTCAGCCACCCCCGGGCCCCCAAAACACCGCCCCTTACTCCCTTCCTCCTCCTCCTCCTCCGTGGAAACAAGCTTGTTAGCTGTATTGTATTATCCCTGAGCTTTTCAAAAAGGACAATGTATGTGACATGTGGCTCTCCAAAAAGCAGCCTTTTATTGGATATACGCTTTAGTTTGAATTATCAAGTAATGTCAAACAAAGTCAATAGCTCTCTACTTCTTCGGTAACTGATGAGCTGCAGCAACAGCCGGAGCATCAAGTGTTTGCAGCGTGCATGTACAAAGGTCTACCCTGCAGCTAGGCTTGTTTTGTGCAGTCATCTGCACATATGCATAAATGTGTAACAAGTTTGTGGTCACCTTACTGTATTTACAAAAGTTCTGTGGTGTTGGTGTTACATGTAGATTCTGTGTGTGTGTGTTTTGCCATACATGCACAAAAACACTAATTTTGTGGGTTTGTGTACACACACAGGTATATATATGCATGCAACCCGGGGTAAGGGTCATAGTCTGCGCACGTGGAGAGCAGCAAGCCCACGGTCTTCCTCTTCCACTTTCACCAAAAACAGAGCTGTCCCTATATATAGCCTCCTCAGCTGCCACATTACTAGGTCTGTGTGTGTGTGTGTGTGTGTGTCTGTCTGTCAGCATGAAATGCCTGGACCCATCCCTCCTCCACAACCCAACATGTCTACTTACCACCATCAACTCCGCCCCCTCCCTCTCCGAGTTTGTCTGATAATGGAGTTTCTGACTAGAGCCTCCCAACGTCGGGGTCAAGGCCGCGTCACGGTGTTTTCTCTTTGTTCACACACAGTTTACGTTTAGTTTATTTGCACACAGAATGACTATCAAGAGCGTAAAAGGGGAAGTGAACAAATACAAGGTGAGAAAGTGGCCTCTGACAACAAAAGAGGTTGACAAAAAAAAGATGACAAACAGGAGGTAAAGATAGCAGATGACATCAGACTAACACCAACAAAATGCAAAACCAACAAAGTGCGAAGAGTAGCAAGTAAAGAAAAGGAAGAATGCTCGGGGAAGATATTAGACCACAACAGCAGAGCAATTACTACTGCTGCAAGGCAAAAAAAAGAAACTATTTGTCCTACATTTAGCATGAGCGCTTTTATCATGATAAATTACACAAACAAGAATAGTTTCAATGCATCAGTATCAACAAGATATAACTGGGAAAAAGACAAACAAGGTGGACAAGCAGCCATAAGAAAAATCATCACCAACAGCCTCTAGCAGAGGATTTCTGAGGAAACACTGCTGCATCACATGACCATCCACGCCATTCAACACCATCCACTACTTCATGAATAGAAACAAAATCTACAAATGCAGTAAAGGAATCTCTGTCAAAGAACGCAGACAATTTCAGCTGATTTCCAACGGTCCACGCATTTTGGATATATATAACCTTTCTTCCTCATGGGGATGAATATCACATGCAAATTTTTGTACACACTGGTCCACTATTCTAAAAACAGTGCATTTTTTTCTAAGGCTTATAGTGTGTTGTTGAGCTGTTTTGTGTTTTACACATTTCTCTGGCAGGAAATTTATGCAATTTTTAAAAAAACACCAGGTAAACAAGAGCCTGTGCAGCCATGTGTGTCTGACAGTGTAACATAAATAATTGTTCGATTAGATTTAGACAAATAATCAGATAAAGAGGCCCTACACAAGCCTCGTCAAAGTTTGCGTTTAGGCCGTACCTGGAATAAAAATCACCTTCATAACTGCCCTCCTGGTGAGCTGCTTCCTCTTTGATAGGCGTATCTTTCAACTTTGATTCCAAGCTGACCAATAAACAAGCTGCAACGTATCATTGATTATTTTTACAGCGTGGTTTTATTGCATAGATTATCATCTGCCTAAGTGTCTTGCTATGCTGATTTTTCACTTGGGTGTTTTTAAACATTAGATCACTGTGCCATGCACTCACACTTGCTAGGAAAGGCCGGCTATTCACGCAGAGCCTACTAATGCTATGAATGTCCCTGGTAATCAGAGTGTGTTAGTGGAGAGACAGCTGGGCTTAACCTAAGCATGAGGATGATGGCGTGGACCTGGTGATGAGTCAGAGACTAACAGTACTGAGCAGGGAGCGCGCTCACGCCCACACACCTGCAAATCACCTGGATTAGGGTACTTTAGTGGACTGTAGAAAAGACTGATCTGCTGCCAAAGAATTACCAACCATTCACAAGATGGATGTTATCAACACCTCGGTGTGGCGAACACAAGTCAAAAGCTTTGCAGTATCCTTGAGGGAAAACAATTATGAGCTCCAAGACCTCTAATATTTCCACCTTGCAATAAATTTGTGAAAGTTGAGGAAAATAAGCCCACATGTTGAGATGTTATTGCCCAATGCCATGTTATTGTACGCAGTTCTTGGGGGCCCTGCCTATAGAATGGCAGGCATACTAAAGCAGAGGCCACAGAGTTCACGTTTCTGAAGAAATCCCCTACAACTGAACCATAGGAGGCCCTTTTGTCGAACTATAGCAAGACCAGGCATCCAGCTGTGGCACAACCTTGTAACCGTCCTGCTGTCAAATCATCAAATCGCCAAACACAAAAACAAAAAACACAAACTGCATTTCAAGTAATAATTAAGTCTGGTATTAAACCGATAAGTGAATGTTACAAGTGAAAATTTGGGGAATGGCGAAAGAGGATAGGAGTCAATGTCTCAAGGAAGTTATATGCAGGGTGTAAAATTATCACCATTCAATTGTTGATTCAGCTTTTTGCTAGCAACTTTGTCTGTATCCATAAGCCACTTTTGACAGTTTTTTAGGGGTTTTAATCTACAAATATGGCTAAAAGTGGAAAATGGTCTTTTTTAATGAGCCCTCCATTGTTTTCATGGGTGAAAAATAAATTGTTTCTTGCTCTAATTATTCATCAAAATGAGTCAGCCACAGCTCACACACCTGTGGAGGATTGAACAATACATGTCTCCAAACATCATTCTGCTCCGGGTCCAGATGCAGCACCTTGCATCTGTTCGACCATCTTGGGATATGAAGCAAAGCCAATTTCCTCCCAAGAAGAAGAATGCTTAATTTTTTTCCTACTACAGTACAGCACCGCCGTCCTTCACAAGCTTGTGGGCAACGTGTGAGGACATACAGAGAGTAAACAAAAATAACCCATCCCTCTCCATTCTACAATGTCCAAACACAGCCGTCAGGTGATCTCTGCTGCAATTCATTTGTCATAAAGGTGCATTCCACAAACGAAAAACAGTTTGCCTGCAGAAAACAAAAAGGTCCAGATAATAGATTTTGCAGGTGATGAGAAAAAAAATAATGCAGCGTGCGTGTGGCATCCGTCCCTCTGCATGCCCTATCCTCAGATCTACACTGCATGGCTGCAAAATAAGTGCCTTTGTTATCATATAGGAGATGAATAATATGAGCTGGCCTGCAGATCCGATCGATAAAAGCGCCATCCATCGCTTGTGTGCACTAGAGGCGCATGGCTGCTGCTGCTTCCCAAGGAGAGGCGCGCGAACCAATGACAGCCATACACAATAACAATGAATTACAAGTCACAAAATGTGCCTGGCTGCTTGTTTGGGGTCTAGTAACATGTGTTTTATCGGGATTCATTTATTATGCCTCTCGTTTGGGATGGACACAAACAAGCACCGCGAGCGACACTGTTCCCGATGACGAAGATTCAAATTTAACCACGCACGATTTGACGTGTATAAATGGAATTTATCTATACTGTAGAGGGAGATAAGTCAAATTTCGACGGGATTGTTTGGTCCTATATATAGATGGGGCTACCGTTTTGTCGTGAAATGAACACAAACAGCTATGAACGTAAACACGGACGACGCGGAAGGAGGAAGGAAGGTCCTGGTTAAATCCCCACTCACACAATGCCAGCCCCGACACGAGCTCTACGTGCTTCAGATAAATAAAGCGTGCACACATAATTGGATAACAGAAAAATTTAACTCTTCCCATAACGCGTTACATAATCCAATATCGCTCGGTTGGGGACTGGGCTTGCCCTCGATGTAAATAATGTGTCACACGGGCTGGGCCTCGGCTCGGCTCTCGGTTTGTTTTTCCCCCAGAGCTTCGAGGCCTCGCTGCAGCCGCGGCCCCGAGTGGAGCGACGCATTTGCTCACACGCGCCCCACACACGGGTCGCTCCGTTCCCTACGCGCTCCGTTTCTGTTTCCTTTTTTCTTTTTTTCTTACCGGGTCCGAGCGCTTCCATGGCCGCGGGCTCTCTCTCCGTCTCTGTCCCGGCCTGGCGGCTCCGTACCGACACTGAAATTGGGGGCGGTATCGCGAAGCTTAAGGTGGCTAATTTAAGAAAGGGAATATAGATAGATGCACGGATGACCAGCGATGCGTTGTCGACTGACTGACTGACTGACTGAGCTGCTGCTCCTGTGGATTTGTAAGTGCGCACGCGCTGGGGAGTCGCCGTGCAGACCCGTGTGCGCACGCGTAATTTGTTGCTACAGCAAATAGATGAAATTTTAATGATCCCAGTGGGGGAAACTGGGTCGTTGCGGCCGCAGATAGTAATGGGATACAGCAACAGGTTAAATAAAGTGTATGAATGAAATCTGTGGAGAAAAGGGTGGATTGGCGCATTAATAGGGTGTGTGAAATAACAGCAGTGTGAAAGACTTAATTCAGAATTTGTCCACAGAAAAATGTTGGCTACCAAAAATATGAAAGATAATAGGCTTTAAGTGTTTAAACCAAAAATGCACCATCAGTACATTCAGCATGCAAGTATGAAACAAGTGGACACATTATAAAAGCATCAAAATATGCAACATGTAAGAGTGAGTTCATTGTTGTGGAAATATTATGAAAACGGTGAATTTATTGCAATTATAGATGCTTTGTAGAGGGCAATTCATTTACTAAGTAAAGCTTCAGATATGTAGATTGCTAAATAAAAATAAAAATACTCTCCATATATACCTAGTCAATACATTCACTTTACAGATGCAGATCACATCTTTGCAGAATGTGTCAGCTTGTAAAAGTCCATTACACTGTGAGGCACTCAGTGAAGAAGAAAAAAAAATGTACAGCCCATATGCATTTTGGTCTCTGTTAAAATCACAACATGAAAGGAGGCAGCATACATAAAGACAAAGAGTCATGTGTGGGAACTTATGTGGAGAATGTGCAGAAATATGTCAAATTTGGTGAGAAAATTCCCAACTGCAACTTTCATCTATTGCATCATTGATAATATCCATGCACAAAAATGCAGAGATAAAATCTAAACTACCAGCTCCTATCGTTGTCTGTCTGCCACACCAAGCTGTGTACAATTCCAACCTGATGTTGTTGTTTACAAGGTAAGTCATGAGTACAGGTGTGTATGTTTGTTTAAGAGATCAGTGCCCCAAATATTACAATATTGACCTTAACTAGCCCCTCTCTCACAAACATAAAGTGTGGCTTCGGTTTAACATTGCAAACTATGGTGCAATACTTCAAAAGAAGGTTTGCAGATAGCCTTTAGTCCAAAATATTCAGTCTCCTTTACAGTGCATGATACCCTCTCTCTCATTTTTTCATTTTATAAACAGAGATATCTTTCGTATGATAGTGCCATACCACCATCAAACAAGTATGTTATAAGGGTGCAATGTATGCACACTTATTAAGTATGTGTTCTTTCACCCACTTGGAGTCTCGCTTTAGAATTTTCTATTGGGGTAGTTCTTACAAAAAAAAAAAAAAAAAAAAGCTGATAAAGACTTTCAACAACCTCAAGAATGTAAGGCTATTGGAACCAGCTCAGAAGCTCTAGGAAATAAAAGTGCACAATTAGAATTTATTCAAATACCTCAGGCAAGGAATAACATTTTTATTCACTCCTCGGGAAAAGCAATGAGATGAGTAGCCTAAAACCTAAAGTATCAGGGAATCCCTTAATCAAACATCAATCAAATTGTGCCATGTTGGCCCCCACCAAATGCCTTGAGCAACGAAAACACAATATATACGGTATGTCTATAGTTTTATTTGGGTGGGCATTTTCTAAAATTCTGAGAACTGGTAGGTATTACGATCTCTCTCTCTCTCTCTCTCTCTCTCGTTCTCTCTGTGTGTGTGTGTGTGTGTGTGTTTGCATCGCTGTGTATTCATGAGAGTCA